>DWNJ01000206.1:0-17478 GCA_018250275.1 Udranomia eurus | reverse complement strand
GTTCTAAACCAATTGTTTTGTTGTAACATCTTTGTCAAACAGTCAACAATAAATAATTTTCATTTCATTTCATTTCACTTGTATAGTTTGTCAACATTTGACCTCTAAAAATATGAAATACACATGTCTAAGTTCAAGCGCAAAACAAAATAGTCACTTTACAGTTTCCTGTACACACAATACACACACACACGCACGCCTACAAGTCTATGCGTAATCAATTTGCCTCTAAGTGTCGTAGAATCCAAAGTATTCGCTATTATTACAAGCAGATGACACAATATTTGTTATTTGTTATTCGGCATAATTCGATATCACCTTAATATGTTACAAAATTCTTAAGCGCGGATTTCCTTGTAATTTTCCGTGCACCGATTGGAATAAACCGATCACAATTAAATAGCTATAAAGTATACATACCTACGTTGCGTCTTTGTACGGGACAAAACATTTTCTTTTGTTTTCTATTCTCAGTCGTTTTTACGCAGCCGTATTAACCCACGGCTTCACTTGCAGCGATCAACTGAGCGAGTGATAGTAATCAAGTTCTTGTTTTGTAAGCGAATATACACCCCAATCCTTAAATGGACGCGATGAATACATTTTAAAAGGTGTAAGAAACGTTACCAGCGAATTTAATTCATGTTTTGCTTCTAAACTCAATGTTTATATCATAACTTGCACAACGTTTTTCAACTAATGTAAATTAATTAAGATAATATAAATTCGTATTAGTAGACATACTTTTTGAATGCACATAAATACGTATACAAACAAAAAATAATACGAAAAAATAGGTTACATTACGTTAATTTATCCCTTCAATTATTTGCGCATATTCTCTCGTCCCCACGGAGACAAGTCCTTAAGGGCCGAGTTTATCGAAGTGTTTTTTGTCTCATTGTCATGCAAACTCGCTGAAATAATTGACAACACAACAAAAAGGCCCATCGGCTGTTTTTCGTCCATTCGGCCCTATTAAGGCCGAGCCGTAGTTAAGTAAGTACGTAATAAGTGTTTTTGTTAAGTACATTTTTGTTTGAACGATTCAATCAAATGAGGACGATTAAGCAAATTCTTATTGAAACACAACAAGAACTTGGCATTAATATAAAATAGATTTTGTGATCATTTTATGTGTTTCAGAGCAATTTCGATACTTGTAATGCGTATTGTGGCAGCGTCGGAGTATGTTCTAGACCTTTCCAGGTTATGGAGCACTGAGCCCAACAGTGGGATATAAAAATGGTCGTGGTTAATAGCGGTAGCGCAATATTCCCATATTATGAAGATCGAACCTACGATCCTGAGTCCGACACCCTAACTATTAAGCTATTGCCGCATAAAAAATCAGCTATACATATAAGTGTAATTTTAATATCTTATCATCGCTCCAACAATAAAGATCCCTTAAACAAATGAAGTCTATCGAATAGTTAGATACCTAATTAAAGTGACCGTATACGGTGATTTGAACACGGCGTATGTTTGTTCGTAATAATAGGTAATAGTGGTGTACAGGTTTTTAAACACTATCCCGCAGTAGAGGGGTGACATTTTCCGACGATTTGTCAGAAATTAGTGTAGACAAAGTCGTCAATTTGTACCCACTTCTGTAATTACACGGGAAAGAGTTATGCGTACATTTTCAAACAGTTTTTAGTCATTTTAATGGTTGCTTACGATCCTTCTTCAATTATTGTAGTTTTATTTTTAGTCCATTTTATAGTTGCCTAAAGGCAAGTATTTCTGTTTTTAGTGTTCCCTTTGTCTCGAGTCTATATATACTGCTCTAATATAAATTTGTAAACTTTAGTGGTCAACTAGTTACGTAAGACGTTTTCAAATATACCATAGCCTCTCCACAGGTCTCCATGGTCTCCACAGCTTAACTATATCAAGGGTCAAGATTTTAACGTTCCCTCTGACATATGATGAGCATTGCACAATAAATATCTTAAAATTGTGATATTATTTACATTCCTATCAATTATCAAGATATTAATCAAACCTAGATCCAAAGGATCCATCTGACTACATGAATACCACAAAACCTTTATTTTGTAGTGACAACATAAAGGCCTTTCAGTCTCTTTTTATTTGTATCGCAGATAGTTTATCAATGACCTATCAATATATAAAATTCACACCACACTTGTCAAACGTTGACCATTGACTTCATAGACACAAGTGGCAATTAAAAAATGCAATACTCTACCACCAATGACAGGGTATAAATTTTTAATTACCCTCGTGTATTTATGCTCTGTGCCGTGAGAAAAAACGTGGGAAAAGTGACAGCTTGAATTTATGGCCACGGGGACGCGTTTGTTACAAACGTGTGTCGTACGCTCTGACTATTATTCTTTGGTTTTGAGGTTTAATATTATGATGCTTGTTCTATTTTAGATTTCTATTTTTTATCTATGGAACATTTTGATTTAAATGTTTTTATTTTAAATTATTTTTAAATTTCCTTATTTCTCATAAGTACTTAATTAACTATAATTACTTAATTATCATTTATCTTGAGGTACTTTTCATCATTTTAATGGAAATCTGAACGTATCACAGGGACAATAAATATTTGGGTGTTTGTAACACTATGGTCAACGCCAAGGATCAAACAATTATACGTTGGTTCGTAATTTGGGTTAACACAAATCACATATTAAAAATTCCTTCCTTCAATAGTATAGCGCCAACATCTAGGTAACAAAACGATGTTAACCGACCAATAACCAAACATTACTTAAACAAATAGTTTTACAATCGACTCATTAACATTCTAAGGCAACAGAAAAAACTAGCGTGTGTGTGAACGTTCGAATTATGAAACGATTCGGCGCCGCCCATTGGCTATTTCGAACGTGGAAAAACACGTGAATTTTTTTTTCTAAACAACGTAGAATGTACGTTGCCGCCGATCTCCGCGCTGATTGGCCGCCACGCCGCGCTCGGCGCACCATTGGACAATTTTTTTTCCCCCGTCAAATGTATACGGCCAGCGAAATTTTTTCCGCGGAAAACCCGGCCAATGAACGAACGTAGTTTTAATTATAAAAGTTGCTCTAGCCGTCCGTTCTTTTTACGGACGCTGGATTACCATAAGCGAATGGGTTTATGGTAACTACACATGTTGGTTGTGGAATTAAATGCGTTTGCTATTGACGTATGTGATCTACTGCATTCCATAGACAAAACTGGACTTCTTTTGTTAGTATGGTCAAGATAACTACGCCTACTTTCATCAGGTATCGTAAACTTTACAAAAAATATAAATCGAAATCAAACTAAAAACTTTTAGGTTTGATTTCGATTTATACTGAAAATGTAAATTCTTCAGTGATCACATTTCTTTTCCCTTCGGTATTATAACATATTTTTCGTCAGATTAAGACAATTTCAATTCGCCCAAATATTTAACTCTGGTCATTTTTCAAAAAAAGCCTAAGTTGATTGTGTTAAAAAAGTTACAACCCAAAAAGTTTTCCAACTGCGAAAACTGAAATGATTCAGCGATATTTTTGGCCACGAAATATCTCGTAATGTGAATCTGTTTTATAATGGCGGCGGTGTTTAAATTTGGAATTGTAGACGCATCCCGTATGCAAGATGTATGCGTCCATATTTTAGTTCGTATATTTATTCGAGTAATGGCCGACACTGGATCGATCTAATGTTTATAAGCGCTTCTACGATAGATAGCTTCTTTATGTACTTTGTTGCGTTTAAAATTTGAATGGATGTAGCAGCTAGGTCGTTATATGTACTTAGGGAATTGGAGGTATGTGCAGGCAAGGGCAGATTCAAATGATTAGAAAATATTTGGGAGATGGAGTTTATGCAGTTAAAAGTACGAAAAATGTGCCTTTTGCGTTCCGTTACAGTACAGTTACGTCTTTATTGCTGACTTGCATTAGATCCAGTTTCGTTAAAAATCAATCTATTCTAAACGATTTTTCAGATGGAGAGAGAGCTGATTTTTTGAAATTTTTTTTTTAATTTTCTACATAATTTGATGGTTTAAGGAATCCGAGTGTGATGTCGTTTTTTGTACCTACGTAAAAATACTTTCATACGGTATCTATATCCTGTTTTGACAATTCGTAGACATTTTGACGGCTCGTACGTAGGCAATATATACTACAAACTCACCTGTATGTAGCCTGGTGTGCTGCTGAACGTGGCTAAGTTGCTTGAACCTCCGGTCGCAGTACGAACACTTGTAAGGTTTCTCGCCGGTGTGGACTCTGATGTGCTGGACGAGCTGGTGGTTGGAGCTGAACGACTTGAGGCACTGCTGGCACTGGTGCGGTTTCACCTCGCCACCCAGCCCCCGCTGCAGCTCCCTCGCATGCATCTGCATTGCGTTCTTGTGCATGAAGATCTGGAATGGACGAAGGGTTGTGAAGATAGTCTGAATGCAGTCGCTCCGCATTACCATTACCAAATATGCTCTTGGACTTTTCGGTTGTTGGGAGAGCTGTATACATTAGTTTGTTACTTTTTAGTTTTATTTATAATATTGAGGTAACAAACGAGCGTTTAGTACTCATGGTAAAAGGATCATTGACGCCCATGGAAATCTGTAATCAACCCAAACAAGGATCGAAGTTCTTTCTTCGGTAGCACAAAAGCGATGATACGACTGGAAAGATTCGGTTAAGCGTATTTCTTCCCACACCCTTCAAACCAGAACACAGCTGTAAGCGCAAAGCTTTGCAGCATCTAAAATAAATGTTTAATATTCAGAATGGGAATCGAATCTTCGACTTTTTGACCTAGTCAGTCACTAACGACTAGTGAAAAGTGATTATTTATCAAGAAGATATAGTTTATCAAGAAGATTAGACTAAAATAAATCTGCAAATACTAAATTGTATATCGTTGTATTATTTCTGATCCTTATTTGACGTCTGCGTTTTTTCTATTTCCTAGTAGACGATATTAACTCTGATGCAAGAAAGAATATAGGAAACACACATATATTAACATTAGGCTCGCGTGTCGATGTCGGCAGTCGGTCTGTATGTTCGGCGCATAATATGTGGCGGTGTAAAGTTTCGCTCGGGGCGTCCTATAATTTTGCCATGGCAAAGAAATTGCCTTCCAAGTGTAAGGCAGATAAGGCGGAATTATAGAGACTTAAAATTATTTATCGCGGTGCTTAGAACGACCCGTTTCGTGCTTTGACGCGAATATGTATTGTTAAAAGAAACAAATTTCACATTTCAATCGTGGCGCTGTATTTTCCCTATTATTGTGTAGCGAGCGGCAAGTTAAATCGTTATAGGTACTTTGATTTCGTGTTTTGTGTCATTAAATTGAATACGTCATCGCTCATTAAATAAATTTCATAACTATTGATGATTAAGTTTGAAGAGATTACCTGAGTATTTATAGACTATGGTTTTAGTTTAAAATAAAATTTGAAATGATAAGGTTTGTACATAATTAGTACTGTTTTAAGGTCAAACGTAACTATTTTTTCGTGAATATTATGGTTATTTATGAATGAATATGAATAATGAATATTTATAATTATAATTATATTATTAACTAGTAGTATGGAGTATGTTCCAGTCACCTAATTATGTGATTAAATTTGCAAATACCTAAAAATATATAAGAAGAAGATAGAAGTCATAAATAAATAAGGCACTCTACAGTCTTGAAGGCGATTGTAGGGGACTTTGTATTTTAATATTGCCTTTTGAATGAAATAGAATAGAGCTTTTATGATAAACTAGATTTTAGCCACGGTTTGAGAATAAATAGGAACACAAAAAGTCATTTAATGTTTTTGTGTATTATGGTATGTACTTAGAAATAATTGTTCTTTACCTCATATAAAGGCATCTTATATAGGAGAAAAAAACTCGTGTGTTTTAAAGAGGTTGTTGAAAGAAATGGGTATATTTTATTGCCCTAGTCTTACCAAAGCATCGATATACACAGATACCCACTTCCACACACTACTAACACATATGTAGGTATGTGCCGATACCTAAAACTAATTTAAAGCAATCTATTATTATTTTTCCTATCATCTATAAGAAAGTTAATCTTGGTCTAATCTCGGTCTATACGTGGCTATATTTATTGAAACCCTTCGTTCCGTACGATTGTAAAGAAACGACTTGAAGCACGCAACGGTATAATGTAGGCCACGAAAAGGTATAAATGCAAATAAGTTTTCTTATTACACATCTGAACGCGAGGTTTTTATACGCTCATGAAAGAGATGTAAATCAATTGAATTATAAATGGGTCATTTACAAAAAAGTAATGTAACTGAACTGAATTATAAATCGGCCATTTATAAAAAAGTTCTCTAAGCCAATTTATTATAAATGGGTAATTTACGCAGAAGTGAACAAATGATTTATAAATGGGCCACTCACAAAGTATGATGAATCATAAATAGGTCAATCACTGAATCAAAAAAAAAAATCAAAATTTGTTATACTTTGACCAAAAATAAAAAAATATACACAATAAAGCGAACAAAACATGTTTTATAAGCGGTTTATTAGCAAACATTATACATATAATATTATTATCATGTAATTATTTATTTATTTATAAATTATTTTAGTTACCTGTGGCAAGAAGCCAACATTTTGAATCAAATTGTAATCCCACGTGGGACAAAACATAGTGTCACTTCAACAACACAAGTATCTAAGAACAACAACAAAAGCAGTGTGTATATTATAAAACAGCATCCTTATACATTGTATAGAGTAGACCAGGGCGCGATGGTCTATGGGAACAAAATTACATAAATTTATACGCGATTTTTTGCATACACGTGCTTGAATTTTGTGTTATTGTTTCTTACTTATTTTCATTCTCATGCCAACGACTATATTGTGATAAGAAATATATTTTCAGATAATAATTAATTAAATATGACTGCAGCGCTGTTTCACAAAACGAAACATTTTCTTAGAAGGAACTTTATCTTTATCAAAATGTGCATTTTCAATCATAATACGTTTTTATGGTATTCACGAATATTATAGACTCAAACGACAGTCCTGGTCTACTCGTAAAAATGTTATTTTTGAAAATATATATCCATAGTACAAAATACCGGATTTTGTAATTTGTTATTGACATAGGGACACTCTCAGGTACAAATTAGGTGGATTAATTATCCCTGCTGTTCTAAACAGGAAAAATTAATTTTACAATTATTATTCGTTTATATTTTTTTCTGTTATCTCCGTTTACCAAGGAAACATATTTTTCAGTTCGTTTACAGGAAAATGTTCGCGCAGATTTATTTATGTATATTACAGAGTGTGTTTTGAGTGGCTATAGTAACGATAAAATTAAGTATGCTGTATTATTATAGTGCAAATACCTATTACAATTATATTATTATACAATATAGTACAATTGAATTACGTTTTTAACAGACTAAGAGCATGCCTAATTGTAATTTCGAAGTGAGCATCTTGCAGTATTTTAAGTACCCGGATTTTTATTATATTTCATATTTTATATTTCTTTGGATTCTTAGTCTGTAGTTGAAGTCTTGGAAACGATCATTTCCTGCTTATGAAGGTGATAGACCTTTTACGGTTCAACTCCGTAAGCATCATCGTCACACCTATTTCTGCCTTATTACAGCAGTGAGTGCTCTTGCTGCTATGTCGTTGTTTGAAGGGTCCTCAGGGGTAGCAAACTATTTGTAGTCGACCTAATAACGAACTTCCATCGTATTTTGGGTTGATTACAGATGTCCATCGGCGGCAGTAACCATTTGCCATGAGGTGGATTGCATGCTCGATTGCTACTTCTCATTTATAAAAAACGTATTAAAATTAATATGTGATATTGTACTTTTAGGAAATACCAGCTTGTTTAATTAATTATTTGTAAATCAAATAACATTAAAAAATAATTAAAGACGAATGTAATGTCAATGGTGTGTATGTTACTTACGATTATTTTGGAATAGTGACATATTTTTTCGACGATTGATCAATTTACTGCCGTGTTCACTAATCTACATTGAGCATTGCTACTTCACGCATGGCCGGATCCGATTATATCTGACAACATTTTAATGACACAGCTCCAACATGATGATACACCGCGCCTTCTCTTGCGTAATCCTATGATTTAAATGGTCTAACGATCGCTCGATTACTAATATGTTGTTAGTCATTTGTCCTTTAATACCTTGATTTTAAATCGAAACTGTACAATACAAAGGAATGTTTAGTTGTGATTGTTTCGTTAAACATAAGTTTTTAAATGGGGTACTAAAACTGTAGATTTGCAGGATGACTTTTCTTCTTAATTTCTTTGTACAAATCTCACCTATTTCTGTCTAACAACATAAGGTATATATAATAGAAAGAAAGCTTTGACTTCTTTCTGGAAGTATTTCAGCAATTATACAATCAGTAGCAAAGGTTACTTGAAGCTTCCATTCGTCAGGCGAAGCACTTCTTATGAAAATGAAATGTGAATTGTAAATGTGAACTCGTATTACTAGGACATAACATAACGGCTTATTTTATAGACAGACATATACTTAATAAATATACAAAACCTGTACAGTGTACATTATAAAACAAAGAGAACCAACAATAAATACGAAATAAATGCGTATACTTTTCTTTGCTTTCAAGTGTATCCCTTTCACGCGTGTTAGAAAGTGGAACTAGACGTTTTGATCACGCAACGAAGAAATTGCAAAGAATTTATGGTTTTGATACGATATGATGCGGGGTCTCGGGTTCAGTTCCCGGTTGTTGTGAGATATTGTACATCGGTTACTAACGGTAATGTTTGCTTGTAAATTGAGTTCGTTGACCGGTTAATTGGTGAGTTTACGGATTTTGTTCCCTATTGGTTAGTGGCGGCTTATTATCTATATTAGTTTGAAACTATTGCAGTATTGATGTTCGGAGGTTGTAATTGTCTTAGATTATTGGAGTATTTAATAGAGTTATCGGTAATTTCAAGGTTTTACGGTATTTTCAAGGGTTACGCTGTTCTGTGCTGCGCTGGGCTCTTAAATAAGGCGTTCAATGGAAGTTCTTAGAACTAATATAAGTATATTTTTATTTGAATATTTTTGAGTGTTCTATGCCTTTATTGTGACTTCTTTATAAAAGTAAACTATCAGACTGCATGCTTTTTGTTACTAATATTAAAACAATCAAATCAAAAGGGTTTAGTTTCCTTTGATAGTCATTACGTTATAACGGGTGTGCAATGGGGAATTATAATGAATTGAGTCCGTCGCGCCAGCAGTAAACTATAATGATAAATTAATATTTAAATAAAAAAATACGGTTAATATTTCACACGCATTTTGTATACTTAAATATTATAATACAACTTTATTACCTATTTCAAATGAATTAAGAAAGTGTCTAAAGAAAGTTCATTAAAGTAATAGTGGAGACAGGTGCCCAGAATTTCGGATTTATCTTTATTATTTACATTTTTTTGTTTCAGTTTGTAACTTTAAATTAAGTAGTGTTATCATACGTCGAGGAACTTACAATTTTCTAAGCACGCTTTAAGCTTAAACTCATATAAGCGTTTAAATTGACATTTCCCAAACTATAAAATCTATTAGTGCGATAAACAAATAGTATATATATTATAGTTATAATTACTAAATTCGCGGGACGAGTACTGCCGACGTTACGCACCGACTCGGACACCCCTCGGGGAGTAATTAGCGCCATAAAAATTGAACGTTTACGCAAAAAACTCGTGAAAAATGTATACGCTATCATTTATACCGGAGACATAACTCTTGCTTAAAAGCTTCCGGGGGGTGGTCCTATTAAGATATTTAAAGCTTTTCTGTAGTATCATTTTTCTTCTAATGTAACAAACCGAGGTTGTTAAATATTCGCTGGTTTGTAAAACATGACTACGATAATGATGCTTTAAACAATGTGAACTCAGCATGTCATCAATATGTTATAGACACACACACGGCGGGCGATTTAGAAAGGGTTCCGCCATTAGTGTATTTAATTTGCATACGAAGTTCTTTATTTAAAAAATCAATGTCCTACTTTAAGAGTTTCATAACGAAGCTCTTAATATTTGATAAAATAATATAATTTTTTAGTTATTGTAGAATATATATATTTTTTAATCGGATCTGAGCACAACGTATCAACAGAAAAAAAGAGCGCGAACTTGACTCAATTCTTTGCAGGTCGCCGTTTATTTTTAATCTGTCCCGATGACACAGTTTTTATCCTCGCCTCTCGCTCTCGTATCTTTTTTTATTATGTCATAACGCTTTGCAATAAATCAGCTCAGTAATTACAAGCACGCGCTTCTATCGTTAACAAGCATGATTATGGGTAAATGAGACATAACAATGTGTATATTTTGTTGATGTTTTTTTTTCTAGTCATGTAAGCGGTTTTCTGTTTTTGATTTTACAAAAAAATAAAGTTGTATGTAAATTCAAGGCGAATGTGTGTTAAATGACTAAATTTTAAATCTATACGGTTTATTTTTATACTTAATTATTTATTTAGACTGCTTGATATTTCACTTGTGAATGCCTGTAAAAGATAAAGTTATGTTTACTGCTATATCGTAATTTGTTTTTTAAATCTATTATTTAATTCTTATTATTATTATCTAGTGCGCGAGAATAATCGTTATAGTTCATCCTATTGTCCTTAAAAACCATAACAATATTTAAGCTGTTATTATTACTCGATACATCAAGTAATATTCACACAACTCCAATGTTGACTTTTTCTAAATTATTAACATGACCAAAGTCAATCCAAGTGTGCTTTCCCACACGTCAGGAAATGACGTCTGTCAAAAGATTAAAAACACACCAGCAGGTGTTAAAGTGACAATTATCGAGTTATCACTTCCTTCGTAGTTAGTAATTTCGCGGTAAAAAAGGGTTATAGGGGGTAATTAAAAGTGACTGATGCGAGGGTTTTATGTGACTTTTTAGCAACAGGAGTTGGTTGTAGGGATCGGACAGTAACAAACAAACATTACCTACTACCAACCTACTACTAAGTGATCTCTACAGTGATTTTATAAAAAAAACCTATAAGATATCATGTAAAATGATTGAAGACGCAATCTGGGTATCGGTATTTTTTACATACAAATGCACATAAAAATTATTTTTAACCGCACAGATTATACGCGATACAGATATTTCTTTCATTGTTTACGGCTAACCTTTAAGACCAAGGGCGGTTATAAAAGGAACGGCTGAGTAACTCCGCCATAAAGGACTTTGTTTAAAAACGCATTTTTATAAATATAACCAGAATGATCTTTTCCGCTTTTTATTCCTGGTATTGTGTTCAAATGCCTCGGATAAGCGTGACTAAGAAGGAACGATTCATGTCCAGAATGTATAACAATGAATTTAATGATAAATGTGACTATTTGATTAAAATGGCCTTAACTAAAGTAAAAAATGGATACAGATTCAATTCGAACAAAAAACGCCTTTGAACCTAAGTTATGTCTTAGCCTTACTTCGGTATTCACATCGCATCGTGTACTTAATTTATTTGAATACTATTTTACCATAATTTTCTTTAAACCCTGTAGGTTCAAGCATCAACAGCCATCAACAGACAGGGATTTCATTAAGCCATGGTTAGTTCGATACGAATAAGGCTAACATGTCTCTATCAATGCGTATCTGGTGAAGTAATTTTCAAGACACAGTCGTATTAGGAGCTTATTGATTTACGCCAACTAAGGCATTTTTTGCTGGAATTTTCTCGTTAACAACATTTTACTTGCCTATGTATTACTCTAACATCGGAATCGACATAACTGATAACATAACACGTAAAAGGTAAGATCGTCTCTATCAAGCCCGTCGCGTTTTTCAATCACAGAACAACATGTTTACCTAAACTCTACCTTATCTAGAGCCTTGGGTGTATGTGTTTTAGTAGTTATCGGAACGCTGTTTGATGAAACGATTAGTTGGAAAATATGCGTAGGCCACGATGGAGGGAATTAGTACAGTATTCGGTCCCATACTTTATTTTACTTGAGATATTTTTAGAAAAAAAATCAGCGAAGCAAAATCTTTTTTATAGTAATACTATCGGTATTTTTAAAAAAAGTAGTGAGGTTTGTTTTTAGACTTTGGTATTGCCTGAAATATTTAATAAATTATTAGCAATTCTAAGGGTTTGTCGAATTTCTCTCGTTAGGATTTATCCAAGTTCAAATTTATCGTTTATTCGAAATCTAGATAATAATTAAAACAATAACTGAAAATATTGATAGTAAAACTATATATGAGATGACCACAGTAGTGCTGCTTTTTTTTGTCGAAGGGATGTAGGACATGTCGTGAATACACTTGGATATTCAATTTATGCTAAATTAAGTCTGTCTTTATCTCTAAGCCTTGATCAATTTGGAATGGACCACAGTATACATGCAAATCTTCCACTTCTATTTCATGAATAAGGAACATTTATTATCTGCTTTCGAATTAGACTCATTGTAGAGTTCATTTGATGATTTCTCATTCTCTGCGTGCGTTCGGAATGCGCTAGATTGATTCTAATACAGAGTGCGAGAGAGATAGGAGATAGAGCCGTCTACTTCTGATAGTTGTTAAGATAACACAATCTCGATCTAACGCCCACGGGGCGAGTATGGACTTCCTTTAAAGCCTCCAACTACAAAAGTACCATCTCTAATTTCTACACAATTGAATTAAAACCCTATTCAAATTTAGCTTAGGTAGAGTTTGCAATGCCCGTGATAGAGTTACGACCTTTTGTGGCGAGAACAGGTTGAGGTATTTAAAAATGCAAGTACCATGTACCATCTTTTTTTAATTGCGCGAATGCTCTGAATTATATAGATGTTCTACGCTAGGGCTTGTGTTAAGGTTTGTGTATGAAGATTCTTTGGAGCTAGTGGAGTAGTTTTGTTTGCGTAGCTTTGTTATAAAAAATGAATTCGTTAAACTATTACAATAATGTGGGTGATTTGTATAACAATATATTGACGTATGTTTTATATACATTTTAGAAAAAAAGATAATGGGAAATGACTGGATCAGGAGGTGATATTATTTTGAACACAATATATTACTTATTGGTATGACTTCAAAATGTAAAGTTTTTTAGTTCTAAGCTACGCCATTAATTCCTTATTTTTTTCATTTTTTTTCCATTAATTAATTGATGAGTCCCAAAATGGCCATTTAGGTGATTTTAATGTTAGGTATGCTTTATGTAACCCAAAACCGATATACAGAAAAGGATTTTCTTCTGTACAGACCAGTGTCCTTCCAGCACAAAAATATTTTTTCATTCAAGACACAATTTGCAGAATAAAAAGCATGTTACCGCGCGCCCGGCACTGACCTATGTCAACAAACTTGGTCATGTGTGGGTACTGGGATCACAGAGTAGGTCTTAATAGAGAGATTGAAATAAACATATCCGTAGTTTAACATCATGAAATAATATCCAAAAACCAAAGAGAGAAATATAATCGATTACTACAACTATACATCAATTACTGATTTTGTTAACCGAGCAAAATACTACTGTCTGTATATTGAAGGGTAATAAAAAGTGCGTAGCTTAGTTCCAGATTGTATGTAAACTGTCGAGAATATAATTTGGAGCAGTATTAGATTGTAATTTACCAAAACCGTAATTAATATTGAACAATATTATACTATATTTTCTAATCGTGTCAAACCCATGAACTTTCCTTAATCATAATGAACTAAGTGTAGGGTTTCAATATCATAACTGGGAAATTATTTACAATGAACGTGTACAATTGTACATGAAGTACGTAAAAATATTAAAGTCAGCACTAAAGTGTATCATGTTCAGCGTATCAAACACTGACCTATGTCAACACTCCGCTTGTGTGAGTTATCTACAAAGAGTAGGTATGGTCAGAGGCATCTCAAGTATCCACTTTTTATTACTGGGTACGCTCGTGTCTCTGCTTGTTGCATAAGATAGGGATACTTCCTTAAAAACAATGTAATAATAAAAGGTACTCTCTGCCGGCGTCAAAGAGAAATCAGAAATGCGTAGAATATTATACGTACCCTATAGGACTAACCAGAACCAAAAGTGTCGTCAGAGATCACACTACAGCGTCGTAATTCTACGTAATTCGTACGATAGGACATGTTCGTATGACAAATTTGAAAGTCCTAAACAGACTGAACAGACAGTAGCTAATTATATCCAAACTACCAATTCATACTGAGGCCGTGAAATGGAGTATGCTACAACTCCAGAAAGTATGCTCTCACCATGGTGCTGGGGAGGGTTAGTCCCATGTAGAGGGTCATGAAAATAATTCCCATCAAACCCATAGTAGTTACTCTTATAGATAGACTGCATGTTTTGAAGGCTTGTTTTTCATTTACATCCTTGCTCCTAACTTTTACAGGACGTAAACGTATTTCATAATATATATTTGACTTCTCTTATATCACCCATTGTCTTCCTCATTGATTACTTTAAAGAAACTAACAAAAAATCCATAAGAACAAAAGGCAAAAACGTCTAAGACACGACTACTCTTTACTACAAACTATGCTCTCCATAATAAAAACTATCTACGTATCATTGCACAAACAATGACAGCGCATTCAGATAACCTCATTTCTTTCACGATAGCGCACACACAGACACTCGCTCGTACACACACATGGGTAGTGTGGTGCGCACGTCGTAAAAATTTCGCAGGATATTTTAGGACCGCAGCTAAGTGACGAGAGTAAGAAATATTCTTATTTAAATACGAGTTCATCCGCGTGTTCAGTTTATCGCAATTTTTGACGAAGAGTTACTAATGTTTGAGTTATGTGATTCACAAGGCACTGTGTTTCTAACCGAGGTCTGTTCACTGAGGGTTCCGGGTTTGATTTCCGGTTTAAGATTCTTTTCTTGAGCGTGTGTGCGTGAGTCCAAGGCGTAGGGAAAGCCAATGGCTATGCAGCAATAAGATTTTTATTAGTCGTTTTTGGAAAATTAGCACTCCGTCCGCGGCTTTGAATGAATGTACACTGTGTCAGATTTTTTATTGGTACAATAGGTGTGATTCAATAAATTTTGATGTTTTGAGATTTAATAACAATACATAGTAGCACATTCTATGCGTGATTTAATGAGTACCACTTCTAAACATAAGTGATGAATGTTCTAATAGCAGATCTATAGGACATCCGTTTAAGAGTCCAAAACACACAAAATCAAATCCCCATGGTCACCGTACCTAGCAAATAGAACACATGTGCACGAAATAAAAATGGCGTCGCCGCAAGGAAACGTACTAATTGTAAGTTGAAATTTAATACGCGCCATAGACAACATTGGTATAGAAAGGGCGATATTAGTAATTGGCATGCATCCTCGATCCTTCACCAAACTCTATGGGAGCCGAGATAACCCGAATTGCACCGTATGACGTAGATATACGTGCAATATTTGATTGCTCGTGCAACGCAATAGACCGGTCTATGTGTTGCAGTGTGCAACGATGATGCAACGCCTAACAGTGTTTATCGAAGAAAAGCTATGCGTGCTGCATTTTTATTCTGTTATGCAAGAGCTGTCGGTATTTGTTACATTGAACGTTTATAATAAGTTGTGATATTACGAGGAGTCGATCGAGTCAACTATTCCACAGGAGAGAGGAAAGACTATAGCTCCTAATTAGCTCTACAAATCCGGCTACTAGTCTCAGGACCAAACCCAGCATAAAAAACCCTAGAGAATTAAGAGAGAATGCCACTAGGCTTATATTATGGTTTTTACAATCATTAAAAAAAATAAAGTACTTTAGTTTTCGTTGAACTTGAATATAACTACTACTTCTAACACTAGTTTTAGCTCTAAAACTAGTGTTAGTAGATGCCTAATACGCCTTACTATTTATGTATGTAAATCTGAATGGGTACCTAGTATTTTTAAGACCGGTAAATATGCGCTCGGTTGTCTAAAGATTTAGGCATCTCCTACAGCTATCTAACACAAGCTAGTGAGTGTCATAATATCAGGAAGTTGTTTGGTAGGTATTTGGATATAGGATACTCGTAGTGAAAACTGAAAATAGGCGTATCTCTATTTTAAAAGTGGATTTACCCAACAGTGGGCCATGAAGATGAAAATATAGCTACATTTATATTATGACTGTTTTTACAAACTCTTCTCTTTATGCCCGCCTGGCAATGAAGTCATGAATTAAAAATAAATTTCAAGGCTTCGCAAAAGAAATAAACAGATAAAGGAATAAATAATTTGGCATTTTCTCAACTTCAACTACGGAGAAAACATTTGAACAGCGAGTATTTTTAAATACCTATTTGGCGAAAACCTAAATAAGCGTAATGATACATTAACTAATTTACTTATTGATTTATTTTATTTTATATGTCATATACTTGATAAACTATGCCGTAGATAAACGGGACAATGAGAAAATATAAATAAACGTTGATCAAAGTAAATATGTATCTATGTAGACAAAAAAAACTTTTGGAAAAGAACATTTCGGAGACTCTGGAGGTCTGTGGCCTGTCACATTTATGACATGTGTCCTTGCTGCTCTGGTACTTATTTGAAGGGAGTGGTAAAAAAATTGTTCATCATGCCAGTAATGTTCCGAACCCACAACAACTGGTCCAGGGATCAAAGTCCACAGCCTAACATTGAAATTCATAAATTTATGAAAACACACAGCGTTTGGTAGTGAAATTAGCTCCACATGTTAAATTCATGATGCGATGAGCGTAGGTAATGTCAAAAGCCTACGATCTAAAATAGAGAGTCGCCAGGAACTTTTTACAAACAAAACAAATTATGCTTTTCATCGATTTATTAAAAGCAGAAAGGTATGTTGAATCAGTATTGTCTTATTGACATACATATCATATCACATAACACATATCTAAAAAAAATTTAACGCTTGAGAAATATATTTTTTCTTATCTAGTCATTATTCGTCTATCCTGGCTAGTGATTTTTAACACAGATTCAAAAGAAACAACTACAAGTTATATATTTTTAGAAATCGACGAGAGCTATTTCTTAGATGCACTAAACATACCATTATTTCACCTAAAGTGTTACGATATTGGCACTTAATTTTGTTCTCGCATCATAATCGCAGTTACATAAAACATTAACATCGAGCTATATTTTTTTAATTCCTCAAAAGGTCAACGCCTCATATTGCACTGACTGATAAAGACCTTTGTTTTTCTTATCACGCGGCCCTGAAGGTACGATAGCCCTTTATTTTTACGTTAAGTTGTTTACGATGTCCGTCTTGGCCAGATAAAAAATCATTTATTGTTAGTAGAATTTACATCCTGTGGCAAAGTCCACATATTGTATCATAGGATTAAAAAAAAACTTAGTAAGCTTCTTTCTCTATTATCGTATGAAACCCGGAAAGTATATTATTCTATTAATA
>DWNJ01000205.1:0-17509 GCA_018250275.1 Udranomia eurus | reverse complement strand
CCTAAGAAAGAACTTCGATTCTGTCTTGGGCAGATTATAGACGTCCATGGCAGTGTACGCGGCAATGACCACTTACCATCAGATGCACTACATGCTCGTTTCCTACCTCACAGTCTTAAAAAATATATAAAACTCTCCAAGAATTATGTGTAAAAATGCGATAGCACATACATATTCGGAAGAATTTTACAATACACAATACAATTCTGACTACGATGAAGCATGTACGATCATAGTTGATTGAAAAATTGGAAATATTGACGTTACAACTGCGAGTAACTCGCAGAGTACGAGGTAGATTACTCTTGAGATTCGAACTGTATTATGGATACATATATAATAGGCCCAGACAAAGGAAATCTCATTGTTCATTTATTGTTAAAAAATACTATAATATCTTGAGTATTTTTATCATCTGGTGGCAATTTTATACAAAGATCTCCGACCGAGCAATATCCAAGAATATTAAAATTGACAATACAATTCGGACTACGGTGAGTCATCCACGATTAAACTGTTTGAAGAATATTGACGAAGTAGGTGACTCGCGTAATATGAGTTAGTAGAGTTCTCTAAAATCGCACTATTTATAAGATACATATAATATTTAGGTGTTTATGTACGTTTTTCTTCCTTTTTTAACGTCTGGAAATCCCGACACGCGTACCTTTCGGCACAGGGCCGGCGGAAGGTTATGTCGGGTTCCAACTAACCAAAAATCTGAACGCTTGCGCAAACTTCCGCGACTCCGCCAGTGACGTCCGGCTGATCCGAACCAACACGGGAGGCCTTCTGCTCCCGACACCGAAGTCGGCGTGCCGAATACAGGCATCCATACATCCAGAGACCGTTACGTGACGGTATACGCGTATTTTTTTTATTTTATTAAAAATCTAGATTGTGGAGTGAACATCCTTCTGAGGCTTCAAACGTAGCACAAAAAGAGCTTTACTTCAAGCCGGCGTTGCAATGGCGATACCTCTTAAAAAAATATACATTTAATAATAATAATAATAATGTACTATTCTTATTACCTGGCGGCCATTCTTGACCGTAGACGAAGATCTCCGACCGGGCGATGTCCACCCGATTCCATGTCAAGGCCAGGGACAACTGCTCGCTTGGTGACAAGTGCTGGGCCCTGAACAGCGCTGTGAGGATGACTTGGTCCAGCTCTTGGACCTCGCCACCTTCTGCCCGCTCTTGGATCCTGAAGACTGTGATCTGGAGAAGAATGGATCTGTTAATTTAGCACTATACACTTGTTAACAATATGGAGGAAATACATTATATCGGTATAATATGATGTGATTATTTAGATATACTCGTATATTTAACATTAAGGAGGATCCATAGAACATTGTCCAGGAAAGTAAAGTATAGAAAATCATAAATTCCCCGTTTTATCAAAAACAATACACTAAACCAATATTTTATTGGTAAATTTTCCTATAATATAATTTAATAATACTGAATTTGATTGTCGTGAATATTAAAGATAAGAGTTAAAAGCCTATTAATAGTAGTTCTTAAACTTTAGTTGTTACGCTTCTAAAGTAAAGTGTTACCGCAAAATGTCGCAGGCTATATTGTTGTTCCTAAGAGCTAAAACTCCAAATATTGTGTTAGCTTCCGCAGTAGCTTTGATATTTATTTATTCAGTATCTAGGGAGTAATTTAACAGGGAACAGCAAAACATCAGATTGTATTGTAAAATAAACTAAATTAATTCATATTATTTTTTAGTTTATCATATATAATCATTGTATATAATCAAAATATACAATATACTGTTCTCGTGTGCATGTGTTAACGAGTGATTTTTGGTCTCAAAAACCGTCAGTCAGATATTATTGTCTCGAACTTAGTTAAGAAGATTAGAATCAACAATTTTCTATTCCCCTAAATAAATTTTAATAATTTTCTAAATGTCAATTATATTATTGTCAATTTTAAATTTTTGATAGAAATATTGTCCAATCACCTAACATTAATATTTTTGCGTGTGTAGTTTGGTACTTCTAATGTAGTATGCGTACCAAAAATGTACGCGCGTGGAATTAATCGGTAATTAAATGTTATAGGTCTAGCTTAGACCAAAGTGCATACATTATTTGGCCACAACCATTTTGTGTTCCACTGCTGGGCACAGGTCTCTTCCCACAACTGGGGAAGGCCCAGAGCATACCAGAGCTACGCTGCTCCAATGCGTGTTGACGGAAGAACTAGTTGGTGGCCAACCGGTATGTCGGATGTTTTCAAACCCCCGAGTGGATTCCGACGAGGTTTAACGACTATCATCTATCGATAACAACCGGGACCGACTGCTTAACGTGCCCTCCGAAAGTGCACGGAAACGCACATGAAAATGCCACAATCGATCAGACCCATCTAGTTACTGACCGCGCCCGACGTTGCTTAACTTGCGCGATCGCATACGATCTACACAAGCAGCGGGGCTATGCGCGCTTCTTATCCATTATTTACAAAGCTGTTATGGTATTGGGTTAAGGCATAAAACGTAGAGCACTCTACGTTTAGAAATAAAGCGGTAAATTTAAAATCAAACTTTAAATCTAAATGTAAGTTTGAAATAGAATTCAGTCTTTCAGGGGAAAAGACAGTATTATACCAACTTCATGTTTCTACTATCAGATATAACATTATTTTTGTTCAAGTAACTACACACGCAAAAAACATCTCAATATTTAAAATCGTAAGTACGTAGTTGTATCTAATCGATGCAGTGAGTGCAATCTAGAATAGAACAGTATTATGTGCGGAGTAGTTTTAAGTCGTGCTACGAAAGTGCTGTACAAGTTATTTTTTGTGTACACTAAGCATGCAATACTATAATATCTAGACTACGTAATTGTATAATATATATATGTACAATATTTACAACACTAAGTTTTTATTACATTGATGTCCTTTTTTTATAAGTGGGAGGTACAAGGCACAAGGCAAACGAGAATGCAGTCACCTGGTGGTAAGCGGTCACTGCCGCACATGGCATATCTGTAATCAACCCAAGGCAGGATCGAAGTTCTTTCTTAGGTCGACCACAGATGCGTTGCTACCCCTGAGAACTAAGCTGGTAAGGCTCGATTAAGAATGTCTCCCTGACCACGCCCTTCAACCCAGAACACAGCAACCAAGAACACTGCTGTTATAAGGCAGAAATAGGTGGTGGATGTGCCTCCGGAGTGAAACCGTAAAAGGTTCTACGACCTTTTCTCCACATTATAACAAAAGTACTACACTGTAACAAAATTATTAAATGAAATAGGAAAGTATGATTTTGGTAAATAATAGTGGCGGAAGTAAGAAAGCGATAATTTTGATTATCTCTTTTTTATTTATAATAATTTAATAAAAATTAAGGACCCCCGCCGAAGCGCGTAGCGCTAAGCAGAAGTTTCTATATTATAATATTGATTGATAATATAAATAAAAACGTAGTAAAACCTAAGATTATATACGATTTTACTGATGGGTGTCAATTAAGTTGTGATGTAAATGAACACTTCATTAGACCTGTAAAACTACAGTTGATAAAGCAGGATTGTGCTAGAAAATATATGAAAATACCTAAAATTACCTGTAGTTTGCTACATTAGGATTAGGCTATAAGTAGTAGAGATCGTGATGTATTATTAAAACGACAACAGACTGGCAACATTTTAGAACAACATAAATGTCTCTTATATACTCCAGATTTTTTGTAATTAACTACGATTTATTAAATCAGGGTTAGTATAACAGATGCTGAACAAAGTAATCCTAATAAAATAAATTACAATAAAAATTTGCCTCTGTTAAAATCCGAATTTTTCACTGTGTTTACTCAAATTGGGAACATTATTTTCTATATATATAATATTTTATCGTAATTGTCCTTAATTATCAAGAGAGGGAAACATTTTGAGCAATACAAAAAAATGCAAACAATATTTTGCACAATACTCAACATTACGCAATTTATTACTTTACGCAAAGGCGACTTATACATAGGTAAATACAATACACGATTATTATTCATATATTAGTAATAGACGTAGATATATTTTTGAAGCTAATATTTTATTATGGTATTTACAAACGCACTGGCGGACTTGTCTGGGGTCTCGCAGTTGGCACATCGTTTGCCTTCGACGTCTGAGCAACTACGACAGTTGCACATGTGTATAAGATGTAATTAGGATTCAAAAGGTAAGATTAAGACACGCTTACCTTTTAATACGAGAGGAAAACCTTTCAAAGGTACCCGGTACCGAGTTTTGTGGGATTTCCACGCACCCCAATCAACCTCTAGGTAACCTGGTGCGTCGTGGGGGTACTCAGGATTTCTGCAGGAACTTCAACTGACCAAAGAAAGGCTTAGTTAGCCACGTCATACGACTAACCGAGTACCAAAAGGTACCAAACGGTGCAAACGGGTACTGAATCTTCTACTCCTTAGTAAATTGCACGAGCTAAACGAACGAGCCATACAAGCTGCCAGCCAGTACGAAAGTAGCTTACCTATTTAATTTAGCTTGCTAAGTCATATTTAACATTTCTCGGGACTATTTTATTCATACTAGAAATGGTTAATATATTTTAAATATGTAAGCTTATACAGGATGAAGAAGATACAAAATACTTTATTTTAATGATAAATAACTTATATAGCTTTTCTATTGAATATTAATATAATGAAATATGTTGGATAGGTATACGAGATGTTGTTATGTGCATTCGTTGACTAGGACCGTCGCTATTTAGAAATCTGTAGAAAGATGATTTGTATGCTATATATCCTATCTCCTATTACACATTACAGTGCCTAATTATTTAGTATTTAAAGGGTATAAACTAACTTCTTCAATATGTCAATAAAATTCAACAAGTTTCATCCATAGCGTGTATATAATCATGAATCTATAAGTTAAATAAATATTAATAAAAATAATATCCAAAAACCAAATCGTCATTTGCACTAACACTAATTAAGTACATTGTACAAAATGTCCATCCTGTATAAGTGTTTGCATTTGTACGTTTTTGTAAATAATATTCCATGAATCTATGAAATAAACTATTTGTACTTCATATGTAATTTCAATTTGTACTGAGCGTTGTAAATAAATGTATTGTAGGTATATTTTAAGGAAATGTTGCATTACGCCGTTTTGATGCTACTATAATGATTACATTACTTCCCCTTCGTTAACATTTTTTAATTAAATTCCTACGCCTAAACATGTACATTACGTTTTCAATTTGAATTACAATACTAAGATAATTATCATTTCGTAAATATAAGTATTATAAACATTTTACAAACAACATTTTGACTAGTAACAAGGACGAGTAAACGTATGACATAACATAGTAAAGGTTAACACATCGAAAGTTAAAGTAGACATAACTTAAACATTATTGAGATAAGATTCAACAATAAAAACAGTAGAATCTGACAACTTAAGTAACTAGGTAAAGGATACGCTTAATACATGTGATGTCAAGACTAGAAACGTTGAATTTGGCATGAACAGAGCAAACTAAGTAATAATAACTAATGGTTTGTTAAACTTTTTACCAAATACAGACGAATCAGACCTATAGATAGTTTTGACCTCTTTAAACATGACTTTACAGAATAAAATATCAAGATCAAAGAATTTTGAATATGCATAAACAGCAAGATAAATACACCCTAAAATTAATCTATATATATAACAAGGTGGAAGTCGGGCAAGATGTTTAACGACTGCACAACGTGAATTTCTAATATTGTAATACAGGAAAATATATCTAGAAGTTATTTGATAGATTGAATAAAAAAATCCAATCGGCAGATGCAAGACAACATTTTGATCGAGTCGAGAATACTGCGTAATATATAATCAATCAATAATTTAAGATCTACTAAATAATAATCTCATGATATGCCAATGTATTTATATACATTTGTACACGTAAGAACAATGATAAAAAATACCCGTCAGAAACTATAACTATAAAACAACGATAGACTTTATATTGGAACAACAAAATTAGCACAAATCGCCGGACAGAGAAACAATAACTGAGTAGAGACCTTACAGTACAGCTATTAACGATTTGGTTTACACACAACCTAATGTCGAGAACAATAAATGTCGCTTATCTACCTATAAAAGATTTTGCGAGCCTTATATCAAGCCATTATGGTTTTATTGAGTATTTTTGCTAATAGATATAGCAAACGAGCTCGCAATCCATCTGATATTTGCAGTGGACGCTGCCGCCCGTCCGCTATTGCCGAACATCTGTGATTAATCCAATAGAACAGGTCCCCACCTAAAATTGAACACGGATGTGTTGCCACTTCAGCGGTCTAGATGAGAAGCCTTTAAGTTAAATCTGCCTTACCATACTCTCAAAACCCGAAGAGAGCACTCGCTGCTAATAAGCTAGAACAGGTCAACAAATAAATATATAATTATACGAACAACGTTCTTTGTCTCCTAATACGTGTTCTCAGTGGGGTCTTGGTATGTTTCAGCTGGAGGTTGAACCGGCTCGGCTTGATAGAAGGCTCCAGATACGAAGGGATTGTTGGCTACATGTTGCTGAGGCGCAGGCGGGCGGGGTGGAGGCTCCATCGCGCCGTATGCCGGCGGCTCCGAGCCCTTCAACGGGGCTGACGGTTGCTCCGTCTGGAAATTATTCGACTATCAATATTTCCAGCGTTTTGCAAAGCCATCATACATGCTCTGCGAAAATTAGTATTAGATTGGCTTCATTGTAGGTGGCAGATTGCAAGTGGATTAAATGCGCTTGAATGATATTTTGTGTATTGGTTACAACCATTTTATGTCGTACTACTAGCCGCGGATCTCTTCCTGTTGTTATTAGGAAAAGATCTATTGAGATGTTATTACAATTCTGGATTCATCGTTACTTGAGATTTGCAACGTATGATATATAACGTGTTTTTCCAAAATCCACAATCTTACATAGCTCATCGGAGTCAACTAAGTCTGGTTTATTTTAATAAAATAACACAACCAGCCGATAAATATGCATTTCTTTCCGACCAAGAAAACATATGCGTTTTCTTTGTTTAACTAATATTACTCACTAAGAAAAGAAACAATATTTAAATATAATACTTACGAAAGTAGTCTCCTGATCCAAAGGTTTCATAGGTGTTTCATATGGAGGCGCAGGCTCCGCCCAGGGTTGCAGCTCTCCAGAGGCAAAGATGCCATATATGGTAATTCCAATGAAGTGGACCGTAGCTCCCATCAGGAATACTTCTCGCCATTCTTTTATGGCCTTCTCTTTTTGATACTGCGTAGACAATTTACCATAGATTCAATAATATGCTTATAACTTTTGTGAAATAGATAAATAATAATTAACACTAATATCCTATTTCCTAGTATATTTATTACAAAAGTAACCGAAGCAATGTCAATCAGATAACTAATTGTAAAGCAACAAACTTTCAACAAAAAAAATACTTTGTAAAAACGAAAATATTGCAATTCCGTTTTTAAATATCGCATCACAAGCGTGCAATATTTCATAATCCACCCTTTCCGCGATACAAGCCCGTCGGAGGTTCAGTAGAGCATTCAGACTCGCGATAATAAAGTGCTCAGTGCGAAATGTAGTCGGTGTAACGCATCGGCGCGCACCCACAAAGCTGTTCATTTGATATTCAGTCCGCGCGCCGCATCGAGCTCGATTTCCTTTTTTAAATTAGCCACGACCGAATGTCCTTTTTGTTTCGGCCTCCAAGAAGCTGGAGGGTTACTCAGAGTACGCTCCAGTGGCACGACTAGCAATATCGTTGTTGTTAACTGAAGGTACAGTGGATGTAATGTGAATCTTTATTAGATCGAGATAGGCTTGCTAAATTACGAGTATTGTCTGAACAAACGTGTTATAGAAAATCTTTAAATTTAATTTTTTTTTAAATGTGTACCTATCTACTGTGAAATTGTGTACCTATCAACCTTTTCGTTTGATATGAATTTTAATCAACGAACATCGTTCACAAAGTGCTTCTACGTCTGAAATGCATTGATACCTGACCTGTTGTAAATTTTCATAATTTGGATCTCGAAAAAGTCGTATTTCCTCGATATTCTATATCAATTATCATTTAATTCAATGTTTAAAGTGACTTTTAAATGCCCGATTAAGATTAACACTCTGGCATAAGAGGGATACAGTGTTTATATGCTTTCATCGGTTGCTCGATTTTACCTTTTCCTGCGTCATGTAGTCGATGACGATGGGCACGACGAAGCCAGCGATGGTGCCTATGCCGTTAGAAAGACCCATAAGAATGGAGGCGTATCGGGGAGCGATGTCCAGGTGGTTCACGTTGTAGCCGGAGATAGCAAACCCGCTGCAAGCGACGCCCAGTGTCAGCTCGATGGTTGCCAAATACTGTGTGATTTTACGTAAATATTAAAAGGGTGTCAGTACAATGAATGCCAATTACTGTATTTTACGAAAGTCTTAAATGTATTGCTCTTTATTTCTGATAGTTAAGCCCACATTATATCGAAAGAAATATTAAACTATAATACAACAACAAATGATTTCGTTGAAAATATATTTATAATATCATACCTTGTTATCAGCGTAGGCGACGAGCACGAAGAAAAAGGCTTCAAGACCAAAGCCTCCGCAATTGAACAGTTTTCTCACGTTTGTGGTAGTCATGATATTGTTCTTGCGCAAGTAGTCAGCCATCATTCCACCGATCGGCACCAGTGACGTCATTATCAGATGAGGAATTGCACCCACGAAACCGGACTGTTTGACAAAATATCATACCATCCATAAAACTCGTAAAAGTATAAAAGTCGAACTTTTTCAAATGAGGGAAGCATAAATTTACCTCAGTTATCTGCATATTGAATCTGGTGTTGAAATAAGATGATTGGAAAATAACTAAAAGACAGAAGTTCCACGTTCTGCAGAAGTTAGCTACGATTATAGCGTACACCTGAAAGAAAACATCGCAACTTAAGAAAGGCCTTATACTTTATTATAGTTTCTCAGAAATTAAGATCGGATTGATAATGGTTCATAGATTGATATATCTCTAAGATATCTGAACAAGTTTTAAAGATACCGAGCACGTCATGACGTGCTAGTTACGTTAGTTTAATGACGTAATCATTATTCTCATGAACTATTATAGTTCCCTGGTACCCTAATTTTACAATGATTACAATTGAGTCATCACAATCACTGACAATCGCCTGAAGTCATACAATTTTAGAATTCGTGAAGTAGAAATTCTAGGCTTTGTACCACCATGTAGGTACTATTTATCCCACTAAACTAGATTCCTCACCGGTGGCGACGTGGCGAACGCTTTCCACGGTGTGGCCCGGAAGCCAGGCATCGCCGCCTGTGTCGCAGTTCCTAAGGATTGCTCTATGTACGTCAACTCCTTGCCGGAGATATGTGGGTGTTTGCTTGGCCTCTCAAACACCAACCACAACCACATAAAGTACCTGTTGTTGAACAATAAAATGGTCCTTAATATCAACGATCATTAAATTTGATCGTCTAGCGAATATGATCTATATTAAATCTTTTAATAAAATTTGGTTGCCTTATACGGCTGACCGAAGGAAGCTTTTTTCAAGACATTCGTCTTGGCTTACATAGAGGGAATGTTGCGTTCTCTCTATGGACTCTATGCCATGACTAGTAGGTATAATCTTTTTCTACATATTTTCAACCTTTTTAATTATAATATCACGTTTTAACGGCATCATTTCCTATATATAATTATAGTAGTAACCCCTTCGGTAACGTATCAACGTAACAATATCTACTATATTATCACTCACCATATAACGCCCGAGACTCCATAGAAGTAAAACGGAGTCTGCCAGGAGATATAATCAGTGAGCAGACCAGACAGTGGCATGCCGATGACGATGCCCGCATAGGTTCCGCAGAAGGCTAAAGTTGCAAGTCTAGAACGTTCTAGAGGTGGAGCCCACATTCGCCAGATTCCATGACAGGAAGGGTAGGTGACACCCTGCATAAAAATAGTAAAATTATCCTATCTTACCTTGACTGAGAAATAAATACCTACTTTGTAAATTAAAACGACTTTATTATATACAAAAATCAATCTCTCCAGAATAGTATTTAAAAAACCCCTAGGTGTATTATTTATGTAAAGGACTTACTAGATGTAAATCAGTTGTAATATTAAATAAAAATATGTCCTTTAAGGTGTGGAATACTTATCAATTTCGGGAAATACGATAACTTTAAAAATGGATTTTGGATAATAAAGATTTAGAATTAGGACTACCTTTCTAGGTACTAAATCTTACATCGAATAAAATCTCTACAAAAATGTGAAACGTATTCTAAATCACAATGGTTAAAGTATGTATAAATGCTTCAGAATCTGTAGATTTAATAGGATAACATTGACGATCAGGCTTAGTTGGGTACAAGGATGAGTAAATGTAACCATGACGACGCGTGGAGGGGCCAGTAATCCTAAAGAGCCTTTGTACTTTGAAAAGCGATTTCGACAGAACTCAAGTGCGATTAGGAGCAGATATCGATCAATCGTAATTGAAAACAGTGTTTCATATATCAGTCAAAGAAATTTACCGGTAGATATAAAATCCTTATAGAAGAGAAGAAGCAGTGATTTAGAATGCTATTTACACATATTAACACTATTTTCTGGACATATTTAAGGTTAACAGCCAATGTTCTTTGCTTTTTGAAAACTGTTTTTTTATCATTAAGTCCATATTTTACACATCCATAGTATATTCTGGTTCAACAAAGGAAAAACATAATACTAAAATAATAGTAAAAATCAAACCACAACCAACGTACGAGTATATGTGAAATTAATTCCGTACAACTTGTGAATGATTCAGTAATATCTAATTAAATTAATAGTTAAAAAAAACTAAAAACACGCTTTCCTAGTCCCACTATCAGACCAGCTCAATGGTATCTTAATAATTATAATATGTAGTCGTCATCAAGAGAAATGGACACAATATGACGAACATCATGAGCCCAAAGTCGATATGTTTACTAGTAGGCAGTCCAAGGTTCCATCATCAGACCAGCTCGATGGTACCATAATATTGTATAGTCATCGAATCTATATATAGTTGCCGAGTTTTATGATGATACAACAATTAGAAGTGCGTGTAGTTCAGATTTTTAATTTTATTACATAGTTACAGGTCGACCTAATTAAAGCGTGTTAAAATACAATATGTGTAAAAGTTTACTACACCATTGTTAGTGCAGTGTAGTATACATAATTTAATTTAAAAAGCAAGGTAAGGGGAGCAGTAAATCCAAACGTGACGAGCCACGCATTCGACACAGACTCGGGCACCAAATTTTGACGCACATCTAATAAGCTTGATCATGCATCGTCACGCATTGAATGCCAAATGTTCAAAATTCAAACGAGACGGCGTTATATTTGTAACGTGATCTCTTAATCCACTCAAACATGATAATCTATAACGCGATGTATCCAGATGTATATATCCTACCAAGATTATTACTGCGAAAGTTTTTGCTGATGTTTGTGACTCTTTTACGCAGAAACTACTGAACTGATTAAGATGAATCTTTACAGTAAAATAGCTAGGCATCAGAATAGCACATGGGTTATAATTTATAAAGATGTTGTGTAAAAGTCTGTCATTTTCGAGATACTTTGGTTTTATATATTTCAATTTGAAATCAGAGCTAAAATACGTACCTCAACGAAGCCTTGAGCGATTTTTAGAATGACGACAGCGGTTGGACCGACCGACATGGCTCCGGGAATGGCCATGTTGAACACAGCAGAGGCTACAATAGCAGCGCCGAAGATCTTGTTAGCCGGATACATGGAGGCCAGGTAACCGCCGGGCACTTGGGTGACAAGGTACCCCGCAAAATATGATGAATCTATTAAAGACTCAACCTCGACAGTCCAATTGAATGGTGTATCTTGGTTCAATCCCCTTGTATTCTAAATAAAAACGGAAATTAATTATGCAGTTTCCGTAATGCAGAGTAATTACACTACAGAATGAAAGACTTCTAACGTTATTGACTTCCATCATCTTAAAGACGGACTATAAGTTGCACAATTTCTCATAATAATATGAAAGATTGCTTACGTTATGGACTTCCGTCATCTTAAGCTTGGCCATGCTCATGTTGCAGCGCATGCCGAACATGATGCTGAACCCGAAGCATGCCAACAGCGCCACAGTGTAGCGAGCGGTAAGACATGGACACTCCGCACGCACATATTTGTCTGGTGGAAACAAAATGCTCAGTTTTTTATGTGAAAGGTCAAATATCAGACTACTGTCTTTTTTATAACTGCTCGTTTGGTACCTACCAAGCGAGCATATATGCAGTCTACCTAAGGGTATGTGGTCATGGCCGCCCATGGCAGTTACAGTGATATATGCTTGGATATGGTTTTTAAAGCTTTCCAAATTAGTCCTCAAGGATGGTATTTGTGGTCTTCCTAAAAAAACTTCGATCCTGTCCTGGGTTGATTACAGATGTTCATGGGCGGCAGGGACCACTTACCATCAGGTGGACTCCATGTTCGTTTGATATCTTAAAATGATAAAAACACCGTTTAGGAAAAAGGTAATATGTGCAGCCATATGCAGTATAAGTATATAGTACACATATTACTGATTCGCAAACGCGTTACCTATGTGTCTTGGCGGAGGTCTATCCGGTGACGGCGGTGTCTCCAGGTCTTCTCCATCGTACATCTGATCATAGCCCTTTTGTTCCACATGGAAGTTCTCATACTGCGCGTTCCTGTAACAAAGCAAATCCTGTTACATCCGTAACTTTTTTCTTATTCATCTCATCATCATCATAACCTCATCATATTATAATTTATTTTTAAATTGAAATATTATATATAAAATTAAACGTATAAAAGAAATATTAGCCTAAAACGGATTTGTGTTGAAATATTTTATTGTCTGCATACCATATAATAGCGGGGATTACTTTAAGGATTCTCACTACCATTATACATAACACATTTTAACATTTTTCTGCAACCTATATGCTATCTTCTTTACATTCATAAAAGAAATAAAGCCCCTACTATTACAAAACAATAAAAGCTTAATAGAGTTCCAGGTACTCAGAATAGTCCACTTAAGTTCACCTTTCGCGCCATCTACGGAAAGTTCGATTACAAATGACATTGCGCCTCTATTTCCTGGGCAATTAAAACGAACGGATGAGGCGTAGCACGAAGACAAAATAGGGTTAAAATGCGTCGGCTGCTTAATAACGCGACATACGAGATTGCACCTGCATCCGATGTGCTAACAGGCCTTGAGTATTTTGCACGTACAGCGCTAAGCTCGTGTTAGAATTATAATTGAGTGTTTAATATCAAAGATACACTATAAACCGAACGTAATTTTCCAAACAAAAAAGTATTGAGGTGTAATGTATACGGTGACCAACTTCAAAACTCATATTACATTTAATGTCATTATAAGCAAAAGCAAAAAATATATATTGGATTTACATATCTGTAGTAGCATGTATTTGTCATTATTTGTTAGTTCTTTGTTTTTAAGCGTACAATTAGATAATATTAAAAGGCTAAATGTCGCAACTGATGAGTCGCAAACAACAAACAGCCATGCAGAGGGTGAATCATAATTGAATCAGCAGCGTAATGGTGCCCTCACATCGTATACAGAATATGCAGACCTAGCAATATGTAAGTATATATCACTTATTTGTTCTGAAAATCTGTTGTGGAATTCTGGAAAAGAGGTAAAACTATATATATTTGGTGCACAAAGAGAACCGATTAATCAATTTTAATTTTAAATAATAGCTGGTCACACGTTAGAGTCTATGACCGCTGGTAATAGTAGTGCTTAATATTTTAGGTGAATTTATCATTCCAATTAATTTTATGTATGACGATTTTTTTTATAAGTTTATGAATTTGTGCTGTCTGTGACTGTAAAAAAAGTGTTGATTATAAAAAAATAAAACAAATATTTAACGACTATAACTATTATATATCAAAACAAAAGCCTGTGCAAATAGTTTAACTGATTTTAATTATTCCGAACCGCCTGCAGAAAGACGCACAAAACATGGGAAACTTAATCCAATTTCACTATCATGAATGAGTTTAAACGCAAATTGACTACATCTTGGAGAGCTACTGCTCTGCTTTAATTATGCTGTCCATTAGCGGTCCAAACCTTATTAAATATTCATATTTGTAATACTCCCCTTTAAGCAGTGGGACTGTAGCGGCGACATCTCGTGCACCCAAATGCATTAGTACGCGAGCGCATAAACACAGCAACGTTTACAGTTTTGCAGGGACAATGGAACATATGTAAGGGGCGCTTTGGCCGCGTGACGCGGAACTCCTGACGCGAGGACAACGTGACGCGGGGACGTCGTGACGCATTGACGCGGCGTAACGCCGGCGTCGTGCCGAACGGGGGACCTGTCGTTTCCACTTGGTTATGCCTTTTATGCGACGATTCATTACCAACGGCGTTTAAATGGAGGGAGCGAACAGATAGCCACATTTATTACTTTTGTCAGCGGAAAATGAATTTACACGCCAGTAATCTTGATTTTATGAATGTTAAAAAGGACGAGCATACAAAATAATGTACAAGCCTTGAGTGATTCGATGCCCAATATTTTTTCTTGTTTATTATTATTTTGAAGTTGTATTTTAATATCATATTTTTAGTATTTTGAATTGTTGTTGTATTGTTATAATTTGGTTACAGCTTTATCCTGTAATAAATCTTAATAAAAACGGTTTTGTATTTTTAATAAGGACCCCGACGACATTACAAACAAAAATAAAGATTATCTTTTTTCGAATCTCCCCTCGCGTCTAATATTGTCAAGCTAATGCACCCTTTTGCGCATACCTATCATTATACATATGATGAAACTAAATGGTGTAATTATTGTTTTGAGTCGGTGTATCCTCGCCCCCATGAATCTCGCGTTTTGTCGTCTATCTTACAATTACAAAACCTAACGCATCAGTTGTTTTAGGACAAGTTTTGGATTTATTTTGTTTCCTAGACTCTGTAGTGGAAGGTTCGGTATACCACTACAAATACATGATTTAACCCTAAGCGACGTGGCGTGGTTTTAAATATGTTGCATTTCGTGTTATAAGAAATTTACTTTACATTATTTACATTTACTACAAATTCTCAGGTATCCACAAGACTTTGAATATTTTGCCTAGAATTTAGAATACCTGATCCACAAAATTTGTATAGTCCGGAATGTTGTAATTCATTATTCAAAGCGCTACTACAATTTCATTTCTATGTGCCCTTGTACAAAATGTATAACGACGTGACACGCGTTAATGTAACTTTCCAGGAAGTTAAACTTTGTAACCAGTTTTGCCAGACTCCATCACAATTCTCTGCGCTGCCGCTGGTAGCCCTAATACTCCAATAAATAATATTATCATTGCTTTTACCTAAAGTAACAATAAATTAAGTACAAATAAATGTTGAAATTTAAATGATTTATTCTGTCGTAACCGTATGCGTTTAAAAGTTTTTTTATTATTCATTATAGTTGAGCTCATTAATATAGAATTAATTTTTTTTATAATACTTTATCAAGTTTTTGTCAAGTGTTCAATCATTTAGTCACATTTTTTTTACCCTGTTCAAGTTTTAAAATAAATGTGGTATAAAACACATTACTTCCTGAAATAAATTCAATAACTATTTTTGATAACGATTATTACTTATTAAAAAAATCCCTGAAAATGACCAATAATGTTTATTTTAGAGACTATGCTCACGTTTTTTTACAGAAACATGACATTTTACTCTCATGGAGCTCGTGAATTTTTTGCATGCAGTTTTCTCGAGATTCTGAAGACAGAACTCCTGGATGAGACGTGAAGAGCAGGGTGTTGGGGTGTTGCGTGGCTCACAATATGCACTTGAGCGGGCCCCACTATGGATACCTATACAATCCAGGGAGGCACGCGGCATCGGTTTAATTAATTAATTAAGATCTTTCCATTGTGTCTTTGTCTTATAGAGTCTTACTCACGACCAAGAAGATCAAGTCACGGAAATATCCTATGGGTGCCTATTTCAATAGATGATATTTAAATCATAGATCGATAAATCAAAAAGCAACAAAATAAATGTGTGAGTTGGTGCTATTTTTTATTCACAAGGATGGACAGCGGAGTAGTCTCAGAGTGGATATTATTGTGGACGCACGGACAAATAAAATTAATCTCTCATCAATTATGATCAATCTTAGACTGTTCACTTAACAACACTTATATTTACTATGGCTCGACTTCTTCCAAGTTAATCTATAGAATGTTTGTAGATATGTATAAATATAAATCATCATAACTTCATAATAAATATCGTCGGCTTTATAACAGCAAGCGTACTACTATGTAACGACGAGAAGATAGTCGATTTCTGAATGAAAAACATGCAGTATATATGTTCTAGTCTAAAAATGCACGCACCTCCAAAGTCTTTACCCACAGATGCAACGTTTTATAAGCCAATAATGTCGATAAAAGTACAAATAACGCAAACCGCCAGATTTTTTACCTTTTTGGCTTACCGGTGCATAAGTAAGTTGACAAGACACACAATGAGTTTAAAGATAAATAGCTACTCATACTAGTAGAGAGTTGTAATAAATATACGCTTGAAAACATTAAAATAATTTTGTTTAATGGACAGGCGTGGATTTTTAGACTGGAAGATCTTTCGTTTGTATCGATACGACATATTGATTGCGTAACGACATGCCATATGGATTCATAATAACATAAATATATACAAAGACATTTAAAACAGAAATTGAGGCCAAAAGTCCTTCTCATAGGAATGATGCACCTAATTAATTCATGCCATCCCTTTGTCTTTAAGCTCTAACAAGTAAGTTGTTAAAGTTCGCTAAAGTTCTGCATATTGCGCTCGTCTCTTTGTTGCGTTGAAATAGTTCAAGCTGTTCTCACAAAGAATTCACATTTAATCACAAAGAATCGATTTCTAGAAACCTTTTTTTGAAGTAGTAAGTAGATAGTAACTTAGTACGTATACTAATTTCTTCCATCATTTTTGTAAGGGCACTATGTCAAGTGCGTGTCAATGCAAATCGGCATTGCCACGCAAGCATTCAACTATTAAATTCTTAGCCTCAATATCATAATCATTGTCGTTGTTGTCCGTCTGCTTGGCTCTTCATTGAATATATGACTCTCTTATTTTACAGACCACAAAATATTATAGAAACGAACAACTCTCCAATTGTTAAGTCTGGTATTCAAAGAGTTTCAAAGAGAAAATTACATTTACGTACTTTTATTACATTTATTATCTGAAAAAGGAGCCTTGAAGTAAACAAAATAAAAACGGTTTTTTGACCACAAATAATACCAGACTTAACAATT
>DWNJ01000204.1:0-17565 GCA_018250275.1 Udranomia eurus | reverse complement strand
AATACATACAATTGTACAAATGTATAATAATATAATATAACACATACAATTTTATTTCATTTTAGTAGAAGTAAATTTTAATTTATAAAAAATGTTTTACCAAATGTCCTAAACGTACTTTTAGTCAGACTTTCTTCACGACATTCTCTCTACCACAAAGTAAAATAACCAACTAAAGGAAACAAACCAAATTAAATTATAGTACAAGGAACAAGATATCAAAACCTGTTTCCGCTGCAACATAGCAAGAAAAACCTATAAAAAACGAACTGAATTGAATTTTTTCATTTCGCCATCAAAATATCAGACTGCAATTTAATGAAACACGAAGCATAGGAAGTGAATTTAGAACGCTAACTTTGTAATACGATTTACAGGTCTAACAAATTTGTTTCTAACTTACGTGTTTTATTTTTCACTGTGCTATTACAATCATACTGAATATTTTTTAACGAATGCTTTCCTTCTTTATTATACAACACGTTGTTTCATTTCTTCGTTTTAATCTTGTATTTTTGCCAATTGTTGCCGAATATATACAATCTTAAACGAATATCCTTAACTTTAATCATTACATTAATATTTCAAATTACATTGTTTGTCTAGGTGATGAGCGGCACTCAGAAATACAGACAGGCATACAATCTTTACCTGGTACAATTTATATATATTTTATGTAAACATTATAGACTATCTATCTTTTTACAAATGCGTTATTGAACTTGATGCTTACGTAGAACCATATCAGCGAACAATAGTAAATGAACTAAATCGACCACCTTCAAATTTTATTATGCTTTCATCTCTGCAAGAAGATATCAATTGAATCCCACGTCACTCGTGTCACAATCTAGGATCGTCTATAGTCCCGTAGAGTATCAGTGCCACTGTCAGGGCTACTGGAATCGGGAAACTGAAAAAGACAAATCGAGTAGAGCTTTTACGACGTCATCCCCTCATTTCGTCGGAAAACGTTTTCCCGCGGACAGAGGCACGCCGACAACAAAAGCTAACAAATCCTGTTTGTCCAGCGGGAAGCGTTCGTGATTTAATACAAATTATTATTAGACGACATAAATAACGCCGTGCAGGGGCGAGGCGGGCTCCTTAATAAGTAATAAAGGGGTCATCTTTCATAGTGAGAGCGGGCGGAATTAACTGTTGCCGACATATGGTGGTACAGCACTATGCCTCCGTGGACTAAAAATCCTGATTTATGGGCCTTATAACTTCATTATTGGAAAAAATTGTTTTTTGTATGCTTTTTCAGTCGTAACACAGTATTTAATCGACATTGTATGCTTTATAGGTAAATACGTGGCTGACACGATAGGCGTGTCAAAGCTAAACTTGGCATATAGAGCCAAAATAGATAAACATAGGTAGTTGAAATTTTGAATTGGTATTATATCCTAATGTGGAAGTAATAAAAGTAAGCAAACAGTTTGGGAGCTGATTACGAAATATAAATTTACTTTATTCGATTAATAAAATACATAAATCAGCACTGTTTTATATATATGACATATATGTGGGTGTTAATTTGAAAATTTACAAATATTCCAAACCGACATTGCCCAATATATTTTCAAAAACCATAAACTACGTCCTTATTTAAGTGATCAATGTGTGCTTCCAAAACTGTTCGAATGTTTTCAACGATAACAACAAACATAATTCCTCCACAAACGAACTAGCTACAAGTTGATATAACTTCCATCTTAACAATAATGTTAGTGAAATATTTGTAACACCCAATATTCACCTAGCCCGTTGCGATAATGAAAATATGCGGCACAATAAAGGCATGAAGACGTTATGGAAAATTAATATTGCAGGTGCGTACTAGTTGGTTGTTTATCGTGTGCTCAATTCATTCATCGGTTTATTAGTTGTGTGCGTGTTAGGAATACTGGCTTCGCTGGGGGAACGGTGGGTGATTGTTATTGGATTAGGTGATACCGTTTAACGTGTGTACAGTCATTAGTGTTTAAGGACTTCTTTTGTTACCGTTAAAGATTGCTAGGGTGTTGTTACAAGTAATCATCGCAAGAATTCGTTCCATTGTAAGTGCAAGTCACATGATTAGTAGCGTTACTGTAACCTAATGACTTTATCTGATTTATTACTTGCGTCTATACTATGTGATTTTACCCTTGTTTTCATAATATAAATACGTGGAGCAAAAAGTTTGGGAACGATTTTTACGACAATCACACGAACGGAAGAGTATGAAATTTGGCACAGTCAAAGTTTATACAGAATAGAAGTTTCCGAGGGATAATATTTTATAAAATAATATATTAGAAATACATTACATACGTTTATTGGTTGGTTTATTACGTAAAAGAAACCATTACATATACAACAATGCCTTTGACGCAGACACGTCTATAGCCACCTGTTATACACGGAATGTCATTTTAATTATAAATCGAGAGTGACATCAGCATTGGAAATGTCAAATGTAATCAAAAAATATTTTAAATTATTCTATTGGTATATATGTATAGATATTTTACAACTGATAATTTTATAATATACGGTCGTTTATTTATAGGTATTTTTCTCGACCGCTAGGCGATCTCTATTGGTAATAATTATTAAGAGACTGACAATTTATATGTAAGTTTTACGTGATTTTAGTGACTCCTCCGTCTATTAAAACTGCAGATGATGAGAGGAAATTGAAGGATTAGAAAAGTTTCGCATTACGACTTTTAGTGACTTTGAGCTCCCGTAAGTAGACCGAATATGCCTTGGGATCGAATTTGGACTTATAAAGTAAGAAGAACGAGTTTTTAATTTGAAGAGGAGTCGCCTATTTAATGACATTGAAAGTATCTGGGTTTGAATGTACTCGTATGTTACATTGTAAACATTATTGTGTATGTAGAGGCTATTAATGTTGACGTCGTTACTACCTGGGTGATATTCTAAACGTGTACCTCTTAGAAATCATTTCTTATTTTTAACGCACTAAGTTTTAAGTTACTCGTAACAAAATATACGTTTTATTGTACCAACAATATTATAAGAAGGCGCCTGAAAACTTTCCAGAAAATTCTAACAAGCAACAACCCTAAAAATTTGCATTTTGAAAGCGGTTCGTTACAGCGATATCAACTCGACTTGTATTAAGACCTCTCTAAAATAATTTTGATAGCTTCAAAGCTGAAAGGGTTAGCGGTCACAGAGCGCCGCAAAGCGCCGTAATTCCCGTAAATCCCGCCGCACACAGACCCCCCATTACCGTACTAATCGGCAAAGTGCTGAAGCTCTAAATATCGCCTTTACGCAAACTTATCGAACCATAAATAACAACTCTATGAAAAATATAAATGTTCTCTTTTTTCTATCGTTTTCCGAGTATCGTGTTTTTTTTCATAGAGTCAAAAGCTTGAACAGACCACTTTCGCATTATGGAATTGCCAAAACTCCATTTGAATTCGGTGTAAAAGCGTCGTCAGTGCCGTGTGTTTTTAAAGAGATTTCAACTGTACTTCATACTGATTTAAGTTCAATCTTGTATGGCCTGTAGTTCCTGTGTGTCGTTTCAGCGTAGGACGCCAGCAGTGAGCGTAGAAATGAGATATTTTGGCAGTATTACGCAAATTGGATAGCTTTCAACACTCAACGGAGTAGGTTCCGAAGTTCGCGGGGAAAATTGAATTAAAAATATCATAAGACGTAAATATGTATGGAGACCGTAATGATGTTGCTTCTGCAGTGGTTTGCTTCGCCTTTATGAGCAAATTGCGGACCATCCCGTCGGAGCATAGCTGCTTAAAAATATCTAAGAGGCGTAATGTTAGATTCTCTGCAGTAGTGACTTTATTAGCGTATGTTTTTATATTGCTCTGGTTATTTAACGGGTCTTTTTATGGAAATAGAAATAGAAAGTGATTGAACCAAGACCATTGTTAACATGTTTAAATGTCCATGCATTTATTAATGCTCGTCCGTCTCTTCTCAGAGCTATTGGAGATTTTTCTGCTTCATAATGCCAGTTGTAAACTCTCATAAAATCTGTGTGATATGTACATGTAGGTAAATTAAAATTAATGTTTGGATTTGGCTCTATTCTTTTGAAATGTTTCCCCTGGCCGTTAGAAATAGCATCTCACCTGTGACTGACTGAAAGGAGGGCTTGTTCTATTTTATTTTGTCACAGACGTAAAAGTTTAGTGTAAAATGTGTGTTATTATTATTATAAGTTTGACGACTGTATTATAACATTCTCGTTAATACACCACTATATACACATTTATATTATTTTCCTATTTTTAACACGCTTTTATTAGCTTCAGTCGTATGTGTGTATGTATGTATGTATGTCTGTATGTATGTATGTATCTCTGTAATGGAAACTTTGAACGTGATTTTGACTGACTTCGGTACGTTGGATTAATTTGAATTTCTACACATTTATTAATGATTCTGATTAATTACTTTTTAGTTAATTTATTCACAAAAGCGTGTTTTTTAGAGTTTTTTAAATTAAATTATTAATTTATCTCTATTATCTCTCTATTATCTATTATCTCTGTGGCGATGCGAAAACCTTTTTTCAATCCGACTCACACTTGGCCGACATATTTCATTTTTGATACATTTTAAGACTTTGGATAGAATGTATTCACTTTGTGTGGAGTTATCACATGAAATCGTGATTTCGTGATGTCTTAACTATTTAGGTATTATGACGAAGACGGATTCTATTATTTACACCGATGATTATCCCGCAATGATTATAAATCATTCTACTGTACACTATTATTATCGCAGCAATTACTCCAGTCATAAATAATAATAATTGCAGTAATTAAAGATGGATTTAATTATTACACCGTTGTATTGTATCATGCATGCAATTTTGTGGTTTTTACTAATAATAAATCTTAGACGTGTTTAAACATTGTTCATTAATTATTTTAAATTAGTTCCAATGATTTTCCTTAATACTACATGTAAATCCAAGAAAAAACGTGTGTATTTGTGCCTTCTCAGGTGGACAGTTCTGATAAATATGAATAAAAACAGCAATTATTAAAGTTATGATGCAATATGCAAATGAAAAAAATACTTCGACACTCCTTCGTTAAAAAACTTCCTGTTTTGTAATAACCGGGAAAGGTAAAATATAATATAAAAATATTTAACGCTATTCACTCTTAAGCAATTAATGAATCCAAAAAGATATGTCAAGGATAAAATCATATTAGGTTCTGGCAACACTAAAAGGAACCTTGTTGGTATAATTACTGCTCCTGGTAGTTTTGTTTCGCTTCGTGGGCTATCATGGCGTTGGTAATTAGGTATGCTTATGCTCTTAATCCTCCCAGACGGCCACAAAAAACCCAAATGATCATCAAAAAACGTCATCTGTAATTTTTGATAATTACATATAAGTGGGCAGAAATTAGTCGATGGGACTACTTGAGCGTGAGATGAAACACACATACGTAAATAATTGTTTCTTATTAAAATCAACGTTAATCTTTTTTCGGAGCAGATTCCGGCGAAGCACCATCACATTATGTTTAAGAATCGACAGCTATAATTTCTGTTCAATCAAGATTTAATTGTTTTAATGAGGCTTCATGCGTGAATGGCCGGCCCAATTATTGTTTATTTTTAATCGCCTCAAGTGGTTTTTATGTTCGCAACCAAGCACGCATGGCAGCCCGGAGCGATCATTTTCATTATTTTAATAATGTAAACTTCCAATAATAATTTACAGTGATTTGGGGTTAAACACGTTAAGAGATATTTATGAATTCCCCGAGAGATCGAAACGTAGTTAGCTCTGTAATTTGATCCTCCGTCGACGAGGCGTTTTTTATTTATTGCAATCAGAGCATATCGCGTCTAAAACAAAATGTTATGCCTAGTAGAAGCTCATGCCACTCATTAACTTAAAGGTATATGCTTTATTGACAGAAGCATTGTATTATGTATTATAACATGTACATGGATGCATATTTCTGACATAATATGTATATTGGAAAAAGTTCAAATAGACAAAAAGTTGTTGCTCTATTTATTATTATTTGAATGTCTATTTGTTCTACCTTCTTTAATGGTGGAAAAAGTATTCAAATTCTTACATGCACGAAAGTGCTCTATGTATCTTAGTGGAGTCGTGGTTAAAAGCAGTCATGTTTATGTCACGTAAGAGTTGTTATAAGTTGTCTCTCTTTACTCTTATTAATATTTTCCTTCATTATCATTATATTACATGTTAGAAACGTGTTTAAAATCGAGTACCTACGCGTTATATGTATGTTATATATCTTCCTAACATTAAATTATACATTCATTTTGCTATTATCTTACAAAATTTACACGAAAAAAGCTATCTTTCAACTATTTATAATAATTTGCTAGCCTAATTTCTATATAGGTGCATATTGATTTTCGCTAGTAGAATCCGTCGTGAGACCCCTAATTCCGGGGGCTGACTCTAGTCAAGACTCCGAAGGCATCACCACACATTTAATGTGTGCTCCGTCTGGTAAAGGGAGAGAGAGTGCAGTGTTCGGGCTGCAATACTCTGGTTTGAAGAGTAAGGTAAAGACGCTTAACGAGACGTTTTTAATCCTCGAGGGTAGCATCGTAACTGATCCACTTCCGATAGAATAGATGTCTGGGGTGATTATACAAGTTCATGGTTCGACTGCATATTCGTTTGGTGTGTTAATGTTGTAAAAAAACTAATACAATAATTTTACACACGTCCACACAGAGTAGTACTTTAAGGTATATATTTATATCATTAAACGTTTTTCTGTGCTGCTGTTAGACAGAGCCACGCGGCATGGCTAGTATTATCAAAATAAACAAAACGATTACCAGCCGTATCAATAATAATTGATCGAAATTAATGCCAATTGTCATAGCACACGACTCAATTACGAATCATGCTAATAATGACATTTCAATTGACAATCAGACCAATTCAAATTTTGTGTGCTCTGAATTGCCTTTAATTATGCTAATCGAGAATCATTAGTACCTACCTGCGTAAATAATATTGTTCTGTAATAGACAGATTACAATAGATTGTCTAAGTATCTAAGTAATCTAGTGCAAAAAGTGTAATGGTTTCGTAAGTGACATCAGATAAATATTTCTCACTTTGTTATTTTTCATGTTTTCTAGCTCCATAACAGTAACAAAATGTTGAGTCCGCGAAATTTTAGTTTTCAACAGACCGAACAGCAGTTTGACAACAATAAGGGAAAAATAGCAAGTGATTCGGTGAAACTTTGGAAAATCTTCTGCAGATTTTTAATCCCTGCATGCATATTTACATGCCGGACAATATTCTTATTCTTCAAAATCCAGGTAGCGTAAAGTAGCAGAAATGTGCACGAAAGTGATATCAACGGTAAGATTAATCTTGCAACAATCCCGTGTACTCTTGGTATGTAATTATTACTATGAGGCAACTACAATATAATCATCAGAATCCTCTCGAGTGCGGAACTAAAGGAAGTTTGTTGAAAGGCTGAAGGAAGGTGCAAATAACGAGTTGTGTAGCCGCGGGCGTCGAGCGTACGAACTCTATATCGCTTGCGCTATGCTTCATTATCTCAGCTATTTTTGCTTTGTTATGCTCCTACAGGGCTGTCGAGTCGTTGATTACTTGTTTAAATGCAGATAAACCGTGCATCACTTGATTGGGGCGAGTTTACACATAGAAATGTTGCGATTGATGTCTGTAGCTCGTGCAACTGCTAGGCGTCTATAATTTGAGTGCGATAATTATTCGCCGCTGTTGGATTTCGACCCACTACTGTGGAAGTTCGAAGCATACATACTCCATAACTTTGTTCTAAAAGAATTTCTTAGTAGCATCCCCGTTTGTCGGGTGTTGTCAAACATCATGCGGGAAATAACCGATGACGTCGTTTAACACTAGATACTTATAGCTTTGCTACTAACAATTTCTACATAGCTACGTTGCAGCGTTCATAATGTTTCCAATTCGTTTTTTACAGATACTATACTGATTTAACTATCCTCAACTTGATTTAATCAATGGGCACAATAAAAAAGCAATTAAAACGCATTAGGTCCTAACATAGCTTAGTGCTATACTTCATTATCTTAGCTATGTTGGTCCTATTACGATTATAGGGTTGCCAAACAGGTTAAACTTAATATATGCGTAATTGTCTTGGATCATCATCGTCGGCTAAAAAGGATGTAACCTTTATGAAGCTGACTTTTTGCGAAAATAATTGGTAATCTTTTCATCTTGAGAGTAGACTGAGCATATTCATATTGACTCTCTGTTAATCACTATATGTATGATCGAAGTACTATAATATGATCGAGGTTTATGTGATATGTACATAAGACAAATAGTAAAGCAGGTCTAGTTAAGCAACAAAACGTTGGCATATCAAAACCTCTTCAGATAGGTCATCTATAAACGTTATAATCTCCTCTGATTTTATATTACCGCAAAGCATTCACGATCCTGAAAATTAAGTTTTATTGTCAAAGATACATGTGATCTTGGGTTCATGTTATTTGAATAATAAACATCAATATAAGTTGCGATAAACTTAACACTTATCTAAAGATGTAAACAGCACTAGTTTGTTCCAACTGTTAAAACGGAAGTCAACTGTATGCTTGTACGCTAGGCTTAAGAAAATTACTCTATAAAGGAACTCAACTGCATGCTTGTACACTAGGCTTAAGAAAAGGACTCTTATAGCGGAAGTCAACTGCATGCTTGTACGCTAGGCTTAAGAAAAAGTCTTATACCCGGAGACCAGCCCTGTCCGCAGAGACAGCGAGTCGCCCGCGGCAATGCGCCGGCGCACCCCCCACTCCGCTGATCGATCGCTCGGACCTACCAATTAGGTTTCCGCGATCTCCCCGCTAATCGCCTCTCCGTTCGATAGGATGAGCTATCGCTAGAACAAAGAGGCTAACTGGCCCTCACTTACTCTCACGGTATTGTTTTGTGACATAACTGGATCAGGTGAGGGCAAAATGTTATTTAGAGATTGGGAGTTTATCGCAGCGTAACTTTTAAAGACAACAAAATTACGCGTACTTTCAAATCACTGCAACTTAAACGTCACAACAGTATGCAATAAAGTTTTTAAGATTTTTGTGGTAATTTTCAAAAACATCAAATCTAACCATTTAATATCTATTCCAGCTTTTCCAGATAGTAAACAAATATTAACCAAGAGCAATGACAACAATTTTATGTCACTTAACATCACTAACCGAGCAAACAGCATTAGAAGGAAATTGGCCATTTTACTAAAAGCGGGCAAACCTCAATTAGGTACAATTGTAATAGTGACGCCGTGGAAATAAATAAGAGTTGGCTCCATTAGACGAGAGTTAATCTCGATGACGGAACACATTACTGACGCCGGTAATGAGTGGAGCACGCTGACACCATGCGATCGGAATTTTAGGACAGGATCCGTTTTTGTTTAAGAGGACTTTTAAGGTATGCTTCATAAAATAATATCTATCATATCACTCGGGGAAACATTTTAGTTAAGGTGTTAAAGGATTTACTTTCTCTCTTAAACTTATATCGTGTCGTCTGGACGACACAATACCTACCTTGGACAAAAGAAGTTCCTATTCATTAAATAAATATATAAAAATTTGAGAAATCATCATTTGAGTATTCTTCAAAGATATGCATATTTTATTAATTTATTTATTAAACCATTTAACAAAATGTAAAGTTACAAATCGCGGACTTAAAGCTAAAAGCATTCTCTCCCAGTCAACCTTAGCGCAGTATGTAATACGACGGTTGCAAGAGAAACGTAATAAAAGAGATCAAGAAAAAGTATATATTAATTATATAGCAAATAATAAATAATGTTTTATCTTGTAAAACGCACTATTAGTCTACATTACATTATTTAATAATAACTAAGTGATTAATATAGATTAATCACTTATTAATAGATATAAAATAATAGAACAGGTTAAATTGTATAAATATTGTAGAGAAAGAATGAAATGTCCATTGCACGAAGTCAGATTGATTGTGCAATTATCCATACTGTTTGTTATCCCATATTCAATACGTAGATTCAGTTTATAATTGTAATTGTACGTGGATTAAAGTAATGTTATGTTTTGCACAAACCATAGACAAATAAAAATACGTTCCGTTTCAAAGTTTTGTAAAAATATGCTTCAAATATTTATTTGGTATTCTTTGGTAAATCATAACAACAGAAATCAGTCCTGTCCGAACTTTTTAATACAACATACCGACTCTAGTGGAGCGTGAACTGCGCGAACGAACAATTTACAAACTCCTAAAGGCATTTGGAAGTACTGGTACGTAAATAGGCATGGATTTTGTTGGTCCTAGCTGGCCGGTAATAGCAACAAACAACTCGCTGCCATGGTAACGGATCGTGTAATGCCCCGTTTACACTAAGTTGAATTATGAACCAAATTAGTTAAGCTCTGTACGCACAATCCTTTCGCACTGTCCATCAAAATATACAAAGTTAAATTTGATTCGCTTACTTAGACTTAGTCTTTTTAAGAAAAAAACATATCTTCCTTCTCGTGTCATTTATCTTATTATATTATTATTATTGTACCTTTTTTATCAAATTACTGGCAGGGTAATTTATCAAATTACTGACAAGTAAGCTAAGCAGAAAACAAGGAAAACTATAGGGAAAAATCAGTTAAGAAATATAACACCACAATAAGTAAGTACTTCTATTTACTCTCTATTGTTCCTAACGTTCGGTCAGTATCCGTACCTATTATACTTACTAAAGTGTGACTCATTCTGTAATAAGTGGAATTTAATGACATTAATAAAATGTAATTCTTTTAATTTTAAGAAGTCTTTTAATAGCAACACTATGTACCTTTTATACGTGTCTTATTTACAAATACTATATGTTTGTAGTGTAACTAATTGAATGTTATTATAAATTAGCCGAGGATTAACTCAATATTCGTGACATATTTTGCTAATTCAATAGAAATTGCTGCGGTTGTGAAAGGTGATAATGTTAGAGTTGTCCTCGGGCGATGATTAGTGATTTTATAAACGCTGCTTTGTTCCATAAACCGCTATGGTTACGTTATAGGCTATAAATATGATGCACTGACACCTCAATTTCGAAACCTAAAGGTCTATAAAGTTCGACGAGACCGCAATGATGGAAAATTAGCAAGATCCAAGCATGAGTTGGGGTGAAGTATCGACCGCCGGCGGCGCAGGCGACGAACAATACCTGCGCACGCGCACCTCACGCAGCGACAAATCTCCCACCCAGCCGCGGGCACGGCCGACCGAGACGACGATAACCGGACCCTTCATTAGAAAGGGACGAAAGGTCCCGCACTCGCGAGATTATGATTTATCCTGTATAATTATCGAATAATAATCTTCTTTGCATCTCTCGTTATAACATTACGATAATTTAGTCCCATTACATCGGGTTCTAAGCGGTGACCGTACGCTAGCCGCGCAACGATTGATAATAATCGCTCGCGAAGTATAATGGCGTACACCCACGGGTAATTATTGTTGTGCAGTCGTGAGTTCGTGAGCCGGTGGAATGGTGGAATGCATCTCCTTCGGGGGTTGCGCCGTAAACCAACACGGCTCCGTTCGGCCGGCCGCGGCCGCGTAAATAACTGATCGCTTTCCCGTGCTAATGATAGTGCGGCCGCGAGCTCTCGTCCTCCTTACTCGATCCCGATAAAATAATTACCAGTACTTATAAGTGCTTGCACTTAATATCGATCCCGTACCACTCATTAAGTTCATTACATGCGCGTTCGTTTTGTAATTGAGCGACCCAGAAAGATCTCACGTACGTGTCGTCGCTGCTATTTGGATTGATATCCACGAGTGCATCTAAGGTGGTCGATATACTCGTATTTGATATGGCTGATGCGGCATCACATCACCGCTACGACAATTTTTATGTTAAATCCTTTTCTTTTGATCATCATAGCAAAAAACACTAGATTTTTTCATACTTTATTATTATATTATATTTAAGAAGAAATATACCTTGCATTGCGATCTATTTTATTAAGCAGTTATACGTGGGACGGTTGACCACGGCAGTCGATACATACTTAACGCGTACGCATTCCTTCCCTAGTGTCATCGCAGCAAAATGTTAGTATTCCAAACGATCATGTATCCGAACAAACGTACTCGTAAGTACGTAAATTCGAGGAACGGCAATAAAAGTTGTCGGAGTCCGACTTTTTAAGTCACAATGAAGTCATTCCTTTGTCCGGGGTAGACCAGCCCCGGGGTGCGGTCGATCTGCATGTATGGTATGCATTGACGTTTGGTCACGGGGCATCGGACAGCTTCGCCAACGTTAATGGGCTGTAGTGGCCGACGGCTCCGTTATCCCTCGTAGCTAATGATTGGCCAGCATTAAGTCCCGGCTGTGCCGAGCGATTATTGGATCTAACAGATAATTTTATATCGTATTGTCCCGGAGCGTAAAATTCTGTTGTTATTATAAGGTAGGTTGTGGAGCTCTCCGGCTGCAATATCTCCACATCGCAGGGTTAGGTCTCGCCAATTAGCAACTAAGTATTATGTAACTTGCGATTTGCTTGGAGCGAATTTGTAAACGCGAGTTACTTAAAATACCCCATATTTTACATTTTTAAGTTGTAGGTCATGTTAACTAATAACAATGACTCATGTCGTAGTCTTGAATGTTATATACAAACTACCGTGTGCGGTTGTGCTTAGAGAGTGATTTTATTTGTATGTAAATATACATATAATATAACATTAATATGTAACCACATAATTTGAATATTATCGAAATCTCAAATGTCATAAAGCATAAAAGCGAAGTTAACAATTTAAGATCCCATTTCTAGTCAAATCCGTTTTGCCAATTTAAATCGGTCTAGTAACTTTTTATATTTTTTAATTTCATATTTGAAGTAGCTAGTAAAATGGCTAGTGCAAATTTGTAAAATACTTTATTTTACCCCCTCCATCTAAGTTCGGCTTCTGTTAGGAGTGGGTTCACGTCAACGGGGGAATGATTGAACCCAGGATCTCTCGATCGTAAGTCCGAAATACATACTACCTATTGGGGTATTGCCAAAAAAATGTGAAATGCCAGAAATGTGCTATACTAAAAATGGGATCATTAGCACCCAGCCGTACTCAACCGTTACTTATTTTAATAGTACACTCGAGTGATTGCAGAGAATTATGAATTGAGTGATCGTGGAGCTCTGGCGCTAGGAGGTCGGGTTCGCGCCTCGCAGCTCACGAGGGCAATACTTCTCCCGTCGGTAATGAGGCCTCTAAATCAAACAATAGCATTAAAGTGTCAATACCGCCTCGATAACACCTCGGCGTTTTCTTTTGCACGCAGAATTATGGCCATAAATCCATACAAGGTCCGTTTAGATTCAACGACTTGTCGGCAGTGTTCCATTTGTGTATTGTTGTCTCGTCCCGCTTCTGCAACAAACCGTAGGGAGTACGGATTTAGTTTTTTTATGTTTGCTGATTTATTTTTTCTGGTTTGAGAGACTAACTTTTGCTCGCGTTTCTGTCTGCATTATAAAGTAAAGGACAAAATCTTGGCCGGTTCCCAGTATATTAGTACAAAAACGTCCACATCATAAAGATTCATTCAATAGCTATATTGGCTTATCTACTCATTGCCTTGACCATCTTTATATATTTGATAGAGTAACTTGGGAAAGAGAGAAGGATTCAATATTAAAATCTACTTAGTCTTCTCTTGTTCACTAATTAAGTTTTTTTTAATTCAAAGGTTTTTTTTATTATGCCTTTTTTTTTATTAGCAAACGAGCATGCAGTCCATGTGGTGGTAAGTGGTCACTGCTGCCCATGGACAACCAACCCAAGACAGGATCGAAGTTCTTTTTAAGATCGACCACAAATGCGTTGCTGCCATTGCTGCCAAATGTGGCAGTGGTGCCGGAGTCAAACCGTAAAAGGTTCTACTACCTATAAATTAGTACATAGAAGATAAGTTAAATAGTCGTGGGTTTCAAAGGCGTCTGACATTTAGCGGTGCAAATGACTGTCCAAATTATGCAGTTAACTTCTCGGGCTCAGCGGTCCCGACACCCTTTCAAGCGACCTTTGCGACTGATGGGAGAATACCAACAGGCCCTGTCAATACGTCTTAGATGGTATTTAACTAAGTAACTTGCTATTTAAAGAAGTAGAGTTGCAATACAGATATTAATTGGAACTAGAGCTCCGTTGCTTTTTTTGCTGTACATATAATAAAACTGTACAAGAGTTCACTTCTGTACATTGAATAAAATTTTAAAAATATCCCTAGGATTATTCATACAACTAACACAACCCAAAAAAATCATTTTGAAATTTTTGTCTGTCTGTCTGTCTGTTGTCCTGCTTTCATGCAAAAACTGCTGGACAGATATTGATGAGACCTTTGTCATATTTAGTATTAGTCCTCGGCAACATAACTCGGCTATGGTGGAGGCGAGGACGGGGACAGGGACAGGAAAATGATTCCGAGGCGGTACGAAGTGCGCCGAGTCAGCTAGTAGCGAATATAATCTATTTGTGTAATGTTATGGGATGTAGTCAAATATAGAAAGAGACAAAAGATATTTATTTGGAACCACCCTAGCGTAATTTTTACGACCACGATTATTCACCGCGTTGATTTAGGCTGAAGTTGATCACATGAAGCGTAACAAAAACTAATGATTATTTCACATGCCATTACGAATTTATAATAATTGAACTGTACTACGCTAGTTACTTTTCTTGATATTCTCATATTTGAGTCAAAGGAAAATATTACAAAACATGTTCAGTGTTATTTAAATCCATTGCCGTATTTTGTGTGTACATTAATATTCGGATTCTTTGGATCGTCTCCCATTACAAGCTGCCAACAGTAGACATAGCGACCAAAACAAAAGCGTTCCTAGACGCAATAGGCGCGCGGAATCGAACAAAACGGTACAAAGTCAATTCAATGTCGAGCAGCAAGGGGTTGAAGATAAATACGACGAAGGGGTCGCCGCAGATAAACACGGGGTGCTCAATTTGTGTTGTACAAATGCACAACCAGCCCCACTGGACATGGGCCCTTAGATGTACACATGATAACGGATTGCATGCCCTAAAAAAATTCATGCATTCTGCACATATAGTTACATTGACAATACTATTTATTGAACACCAAGATAGTTAGTATAGATGTGTAAGTCTAAAAATGCACACCCCTCCAAAGTCTTTACACACACATACAGCTTTTTGTAAACCAACAATATCTTGATATAAAGTACAAATGACGCAAACTGACAGTTTATTGACCAATCAGTACACAAGTAAGTTGACAAGTCGCACAGTTCGTACTTTTACATTTCTGAATATGATAGATCGCCCTAATAGTTGACCAATGAGACCACGGACGAGTCTGAGTTTAAAGAAAAATAACCTACACATATACACATAGTAAAGAGTTGTAATAAATATAAGCTTTCACACATTAAAACAATTTTGTTTAGTGGAGGGGCGTGCAATTTTAAACCCGAAGATCTTTACATACAAAAATAATAGGTGTAACCAATCGGCGGACTCATCGCAGATAGCGATCTGCATAGTTTAGTGCAATAAATAAAGAACATAAAATTACTATTCGTTGGTGCTGGGATCTTCCATGATTCCAGTCCACAAGCGGTACCACACACAAAGCAATAGGCTTCACTGGACATAGGCCTTTAGATGTAGGCATATGATAACGGTTAGGAACTACAAAGCATCTTTTGTTTCTTCGCTTACCCGTCAGATGGATTCCAAGAAGAAGGGCAAGCGAATACGAAAAGGCTATTTCAGTATCATAGAAATATCTGGCAAGATCATCAGCTCTAGGAGTTCATATGCGATGTCTTGAACCTTTCTGTGGCTCGTAACAAGAAGTCCACTGACTTCTTGTTTGCGAGTTTATTAAAAAAATGAGGTATGCCGCTTGAGACGCCCCGGATACCACATACTCGTAATTACAGTACTACTGTTCTGTCACATGTTCGCTTGTTTGCTTAGCTACACTGAAACAATAGTTACTTAGTAACACTATCTGTAGACTGTAGATGCTCACAGTCTAGTCTTCACGCTTCGATATTAAGTCGATGTGCCAAAGATCACAGAAGTAAAGGAGATACGCCAACACTATTTAGCTTGAAGATTTAATATGTAAGTACTAACTGTGCTTAATTTCCGCTTGTATCTTTACTTCGATTAGTAACGAATCGTATTTTATATAACACTAGCTGACCCGGCGCACTTCGTACCGCCTCCCCGACCGCGTCCGCGCCCCGCTACTTTTTTATTTATGACCCGATTTTTATGAAACAAACACTAACTGTTAAGTGAAGTTTACCACAATACATCATAACCGTATTCAAATCAGCCGTTTCTGAGATTAGCGTGCACGAACGCACAGACAAACGGACAAAAAATCTAAATAATATGTTTTTGTGTTCTGTTCTTTAATAAAGATCCTTAAAATGGTTTTCTCTTAGATATCTTCCGTGTGCAGCCAGCAATCACTTGCAGCTTAATTATATGTATAGAATTATACATATATATTATGTATATAGAATAAATAAAAAATAGTGAATGTGTATCCTAATTATTTCTGTGAGGCTTTTGCATTTGCTTGTTTTATTCCAAAATTTACAATGTTTGTATAATTTCGGTTTTGTTTGTGGTCGGGTGTATAACGTAAACTCGATTGCAAAGCTATAGATATTTCTAGACGTGGGGTGGTTTTTCATTCTCTTCTACTATTTAACACCCTATCTCAATAGATTATTAGTTCAAAAGCTATTGACGCTTTTACAAACATTCGTTTCTCAAATCAAGAAAAAGTATTACCTTTAAATACGAAGTCCTTTTGTACGCAGCACTTAGTTTTAAGCACATTATTGTTGGAGCTAATGCTGATCCCCTAAGCCTCATCGAGAGCGCGCTGAATAAACAGTAGGTCTCATTAATCACCTCCAGGAGGGGGGAAACTTTGTCTATTCGAAACTCCACCTGACTCGGATATTTTCTTTTAACTTTTAAGCTTTGTTCAAAAGTTTTGATGGACTTTGAGTTTTAAGTAAGTTGAATAGTAATATATCTTGCGCTCGTGCCAGACGACTCTATTTTGTATTATAATAAGCTTAGTAAGTACAGCAGCGGCGATTATGTTGTGATTTGTGTGGTAATCTTAGCAAGTTAATGAACATGATGTGTGTTGATAGGTGAGGGAAGAATGTGAGTTTTTTATTATGGAAGTTCGAGGTTTAATTCTAGAAGTAATTAATACGCTCTATTGTGAAAAGCGGTTTACAAATTCACCCTTAATCTATTTCATTCAAATTCATACAGTTGGTAGGTATATTAATTTGCCCCAATATAAATCGGAAATATGTGCAAGAATATTAACACAGTCGAACTCCGAAAAGAAATCTACCAGTATTAGAAGATTAAGATTTGGAGATGGCAAAAATGTTTAATCATAT
>DWNJ01000203.1:0-17579 GCA_018250275.1 Udranomia eurus | reverse complement strand
GCTGTTATAAGGCAGAAATAGGTGTGGTGGTGGTGCCTCCGGAGTCGAACAGTTTCAAGGTTCTACCACCTTCAAATACAACATCACATGAATAATAAATAAATAAAAGTTATTCAGTAGATGAGTAAACACATCTACCGAATAACTTTTAATTTATTTCAAATGTGCATTGCTACGCAAGTAATAAGTATTAAAACTGTTTACACTAGACAAATGAAACAATAAACGAGTTAATTTGGTCTCGGTACAAACCATGGCTGCCGTTATTGTAATATTCCTATTTCTGTGGTATATAGACTCCACCTACCAAATAGACACCGGTGAGGTCAGTTGACTATCCATCGTCTACAACCAAGCACTATTGCCGACGCTGGCTGTCTCCCAAGCACGGAAACGTGTTTGAAATTTCCTATCCAGTCGGACGTTGCTTAAGTTGATAAATCGTATACAATTTAGGCAACCTTACGCTTCTTTTATACGCGCGATAAATCTATACAATAATACGATCCTTACACGCTGCGTGGTTCTTGTTACTTTTAAGTGAACAATAAATATTTTTCGAACAATACAATATAACTCCTTATTCCTCTTAATTTTAAGTTAACTGGAGATCGCCTAGCGGTCGCCTAGCGGCGAAAAACGACGGTATATATTAGAATTATCAGTTGTAAAATATGTATATTTTTATACCTATACAATAATTTAAAATATATTTTTGACTACACAAAATTAAATTCCTTGTCAATATTTAAATGACGTTCCGTGTATAAAAGATGTCTTTATACGTGAGTGCGTCAAAGGTATGGTTGTGTGCCTAATGGTTACTCTTACATAAAATATTCGCTTTTTATATAAAATATTCGCTTTTGGCACTTCTTATCCGTATAAACATTGACTGTGTCAAATTTCATACTCTTCGTCCGTGTAATTGTCATAAACAGACTACCAAAGTTTTTGCTTCGCGTATTTATAATACGATGATAATACATGTTTTCCAACAACGCAATGTGAGTTACATTGTTCAAACGAGAACCGACCCATAACATCTTGTGCACGGCACGGTACAGATTAGTTTCAGTATTGTGCCGAACGCAGTAATTTACATAACCCAGTTAAAATCTATGCCCCAACTCGTCCTCGACATGTATTGTAGTTTAGCATGCTTCGGCAACAAAACAATGCCATGTGTACTATGTAGAGTACACGTCTTAGAGGGAGTGTTAAACGATAAACTAGTACAGGGGGTCACAAAGGACATGACCCCCCAAATGTCATGCCGCGACCGTCTGATAAGTCCATCAGAAAAGATGGGCCTTAATCACAAGTGCAAATATTATAAGTAAAGTTTTGAGTCATATAGAAAACAGAGGGAACAATGCCGCCTCTTTTGGTTTTTTTAATAAACTCGGAATACAATTGAACAAATCCGAACCTGTACCGATAGTACAGACACGTTTTTCAGAATTTAAAGATAAGAGAAGAAAACACCAATCGGTTTAAGTTGTCTTCTCTACAACATCTTCGTCTACTTTTACATCGTTAAACTCTATAAGTACATGTGGCATGACATGTTTTGTAGAGCAGATAGCCATATTGATAGACATATCATATTAGCATACGATCACCAAACTTTATAACAGACAGTGTAATATTAGAATCATCTCTCTACTCGCTGATAGTGTAAGCCACTCATATAATATTAGCACCGAGTTACGGTGTGCAACTGACATTGTAATATAAGAAACATCTCTCCCCTACTCCCGCTTCTCGCCCACGGTCCAACCAGCGCCTTAAAGCTGGTGATACACGTGAAGCCTCAATTTCACCGACACATTCCGGTTCCCAACAGATGGTCGATCGACCCGAATACCGCAGACTACAATACTTAGTATCGTTCCATCTGATAATGAGACCTATGGAGAAAGTAGCCTTTGTGATCGAATTGTTTCAATCAAGCGTGAAGTCATGTGAAGACGATAGAGAAGGACCGAAGGGAGCGGGGTTCCGGTTAAAGAACTGTTGAATGGACTCGTGATCCACAGACAGGCAATTAAAACTTTGTGAACGTATTCTTAAAATTGCTAAATCAGGAAAGGATACTAAATACTTCCTGTACCACTCGGACTTAAACACGCAACCAATCCTTAGGGATAAAGTTCTATACTTAAGCTTTTGCTCGCGTGGAGATTGGTCTGGCACATAAACCAATCCCAATGTCAATAAAACCCATTTCAAATAGACAATAACAATATACATACGACATTTTCTGACAGTATTAGCTCCGCGTGGAACAAACCCTTATTTGAAACCCTTAGGGGTGGAATTTTGAAAAATTCTTCCCTAGTGAATGCCTACGCAATAGAAGAATACGTGTCCGAATTTTTAAGTTAAACTTTCATCCCATATTTCTAATCCGTAATTATTGAATATTCAAAAAGCTGAAATACGTGTGCGACAAGTTAAGGTTCTAAATACATATTAAAATGTCCTAATTACTAGTAATTAGTAACTTATTCATTTTTTTTTATACATAGTCATTGCAACATACTTCGATTGCCTTTATATTTTTTTGTTAAACACCGAGTTAGTTTTCGTTATCTTGCAGTATAGTGTAACGAAACAATATGGCCGTCGATATGACGTCATATTGCACATTACACGCTTTTTCATGAGTCGAATATTTTTTGTGGTGTTTTAACTTTTTTAAGGATTGATTTAACCATCGCGTTTGCATTTACGAAAAGATTTATAAGAACCGACATTTCCCAAGAGATTCGCAGATTTTATTAGACAGGGTTTCAATGCTGTACCTGACTCCAAACCAAATTAAATCCTTGCAAAACTTTGTGCACAGCAAGAATCAAATTCTATAGTTGCAATGCACTAAATTTAAATACATGACAGTATTAGTAAGCTCGGCACACATTTCCACGATGATAGGGTTGCCAGCTTTAGTGTAATATAAGTTATCGTACTAAATTATATTCAGGTTTACTATCTTACATAGAACGATGATACTTTTTACTGGGTCGTTACGAGTAGGCCTTTCTCCTGTTGCTAGGCTATCGTCACGTTCTGTGATAATGTATTATAGAAAATTGTATTATAAAGAAAAAATCTATAATACGAAATTAATATATTACTTCGCTGTTATAACTACCGCAATATATTTTTTGTTAATTTATTTCAATATGGACCTCATACTTCAAATGCCTGTAATTTTCAAAGATCACCTCTCATCACCAAAATAAAAACTAATAATAAATCCCAAAGAAACATAACATAACTTTACTCTCTGAACTGCTCCTAAGTACTTTTTGTTTTGCAATTTGGAAAAACAAAGTTCTTTTTTTCAAAAAAAGAGTGACAAGCCTAAATATGGGTGAACCAAGGATGTTGCGGTGCGGTGCGTTGACCTCGTCGAAGAGAACGCAAACGATTCGATGAACAAACGAGCAACTGCTAATTTGATGGCTTATTAACCTTGTTTTGATGGGCCGGCACTGCCGCCATCTTGGTTTGTTAACTTTCCCGTTCAGTACCTAACAAATGTCAAATGTCAATTAAAAAGTACGGAGGTACACCTATGGACTTTAAAAAAAATAAAGGAATAATTGAATAAAATATTACATACTATGCAAATAGTAGATCAATACTAGGGCATAGACCGGAGACTGCTGAAAATACACATTATGATCGACGCTAATATGATTTATAGAGATTAAATAAAAAAAAATCTGTATGTATATAACAAAGATGGGTGTGTCTAAGTTCATGCGTGATGGCTTCGCTTGGCACGTAGTTCCGTAAAGATACTTGAGACATTTTAAATCTCTAACTTATATTGAGTTCTTTAGAGTTTCCACTTGAATGCATTAACAATAAGAATTCTGGTAATAAAAAGTTCTAAATCCGTCGTATCAACAATAAAAAGCCATGACATAAAAAATGATAATGTAAGTGATAATTACTGTGATGTAAAGATCTGCAGATGGAATGCATTGTGTAACGGCAGAGCATACAAACGACCGTGAATGTTATCTGTAATGATATTACGAATCAATTTTAAACCTAAAATATACTCTACTTCTCTGACATAGGATGCTAAATCATTCTATACATCTGTCACTTGTCTATGGTCAACAAAACGAAACAAAAATCGAATTCCCAACGCGTACAATTTAAAATCATTCAACGCAATTTGATATTCTCAATACAATGGATGTAAGTATCGAAAAGATTTATAATGAGGAGTAAAAGCTTTATCGTCTCAAGACACGAAGCCAATACGTTTGTTGGTTTCTTTGTTTTTTTCTATTCTTTTATTTGCATTCTGTTTTGTGACACCACTGGTTTAACCATCTCTAAGCCTAAAGTTCAAAAGTATATATTATTTATCAGCAATGGACATTTATCTAATGAAACATCAATAATTAACACATTTTTGTGTTTCACTGAGTCTAAGATATAAAGGAGCACACACACTTAACTATACTGTAACTTTGTTTATAGCTAATAATAACACTAGCTCTAAAGGAGCATACATACCTAATGTAAGCTAGTAACTTAATAGTCAATGAGAATGATCGACAGCTGTAACGATAAATTCTCTATTGGCAATTTTCCTCGCGTCTGTGTATGAATATTTGATGAGAATATAAACAACGGCGTTCGCAGAGAAAGTAGCGTCGTATGCAGTCCGCGCATGGTAACGATTATTTTAAAGAGAAAACTAAAAGTAATGTCAGTGTTAGAGAAAACAAATAGTTATGAAGATGTCACACCGTTGATTTCCTGTGCACGGTCCAGGTCTTAAAGAGAGCTTAAGATTCAAAGATCTCTTTAACAGAAGCCCGTTTGTCGCTAACACAAATGGGGCAACCTTTACAAATGAAGAATCAAATTTACTTTTAATTTTTTTTTCTTTATTATATAGTAAACAAATACACTTAATAAATGACAATTTGCTATAAATAAGCTTTGAAGTGATCAGGCTCTTTTGTACCAGGAAAAATGCAGGTGACCAGAACCTGACCTGACCAAACTGTTCTATCTATAGCTTTCCAATATTTCACATACGAGTACTATCGTCGTATTAATTTATCATCGTGAAATCTACTATAAAAACTTGTTTTTTTTATAGTAACACTTTTGTTTACATTTTAGACACCTAATTCCGAGACAGGGCATAGATACATGACCGTGTGTGTCAATATCAATCCACTATCAATTTTATAAGTACAAAAATAGTTCAGTAAAGTTCATTCCATATAATAATACTCATAACCTAGTCAATATCTACAAACATACTCATTGTCTTATTGATAGGTATCCTCTGAGATGAATCGACATCACACAGCAACATGGCGCCAGTTCTAACGACTTGAGTCATATTTATTTTATATACTCGCTATATGCGTTTCGCTTACAATATCTCTTCTTATTTAAGTAGTCTTTGGTCATATATTTTCTATTACTAACATTCGTTCTGATTTTCCCCTTAAGATTATAATTTCTTCTTAAAATATACACAAATAAGTGGAGATTTTATTTATTTGTTTTTTAAATAGATGGCTATCGTTGAACACAGTGTCGTGTTGATAACTTGGTGTTCTTTTAAGAAAACTTCTTCTGGCAGTCTTTAGTTGTTACTTATGTTACGGAGAACTATCGCCTTCAAAATCCGTGTATTCTTCGAAAGTTCTAGTAGCTCCATTCATATAATAAAACTTGTATTTTAGTTAAATTCTGTACAAATTCTACAAAAACTAAAAAGATCTAGGGGGTAACTAGGGGGTCTTCATTCAAGTAACACGAGCCAAATAAATTTAATTTTGTCTGCCTGTCCAGCCTTCCCGCAAAAACTACTGGACAGAGTTTTGTGAAACTTTTTTTGTTTTACGAGTATATTAGTACGGCTATGATGAAGTCGGGGACGAGGACGGGGATAGGGGCAGGAAAATGATTCTTTGGCAGTACGAAGTGCGTCGGGTCGGCGAGTACCTAATATAAACAATAACTACGTTGTTATTGTTTATATTAGGTACCCGTTTCGAAATTCTACCTTGCCTTTATTATGAACTTTTACATATTCATTGTTCAAAATTTGTTCAGGATTAGAATTCTTTGTGTTACATGCGTGGCAACTTACGGGCTTGAGAGAACCCAGCTACTCTAAATTATTTCTTATAATTTCTACGTAAGGATATGAAAAGGCAGTTTTAATTTTTCACCACTCGAATAGCAAAAACTAGTTTCAAATAACAAGAATTTACGTAAGTTGCGTAAATCTAGTTTCAAACTGAATGCATTCCTCATATTATGTAACTTTTAATCAAAGAATTGTTCAACCATTATGACAACTTATCTGTGACTCGTATGTGCGAATCGCTACAAGACCAATAATTTTCCAAAAGTATATTTCCCCATCAATGATACTTTTGAGATGTAGCAAGATCAAGAGTCTATACTATGTGTATATTTAATTATGTGAGCTTTGTCAATAGTATAAGGTTATTTGATCTACATCTGTTCTTATTTTATTTTATCGGTCATCAATAAGCTCGCCACAGTATGATGTCACCATATAACAGTTTTATTGATGTCCTTCTCAAAGCTTTTAAACAAGTCTCGATTCACTTTGTATTTACAACAAGAATTATAACAAAGCCTACAAGATACAGAATCGGTGATCCTTTAATTTGTAAAAAACTTGATCATGTTATAATTACCTAATACGCAGAAAACGATTGATTAAAATCAGAAAACGGTAGAACACTCTTTAGTATCTAATTAATTAGCCCCAATTCTTTTCATGTCGCACTGCTGGGCTGAAAAAAGCTTATCCTATAAATTATATCTAACAATGACAACAATAAAAGATGTAATTTAGACTAATCGATAACTTTTCTTTCATTCCAGAATGCCAGTTATGTAATCAACAGACGCTACTCGAAGAGCAAGATGTCACCAGTATGCCACAGCTTCGTTCAAAATGCGTGGAAGAAAGACTTTTGCTCCAACTGCTTCAAATCACGCGAGGAACACGTCAAGCCGACGACGGAGGGTAGCAAGTACTTAGCGACACCTTTCCAGAACAGAAGCACATTCTTCAAGAAGTCCCCACCAAGCATCCTCAAAATTCATCCAAGGAAGAAGAACAAACGGAACGTACGCTTCCCCGAAGAAGTATGCAGTGTCATCGGTTACGGAGGTGACGACTGGTCCGATGGAGAAGAATTCGAAGTCTCCGAGGAAAATGACGAGGATGATACGTTCCCAGATACGGAGGAAGAGAGAGAACTCCATAGAATAACAAAATCTAACACAGATTTCAATACAGTAAAAGCCAACTTGCTAGGTGAACCTGTTGCTAAGACATACACTTCGTTACTACTAGGTAAGATGCAAACGGATTCGGATGGTAAAAAAAAGACTTTATTGGTATCCGTCACTCCATTTGGACAAGATAACAAAGGTCCAAATGTTAAAACTCATACACGAAAACCTGCAGTTATACACATATCAGATCCACCTGTCGAAGAATCTTCAAACGGTTACAAAACTAATATAATTCTCTCCACATACATAAAAGAATCTGAAATGATAGTAAGTTCTGAAAACTCAGGTCCAGCACAAGGCATTTTATGCACTGAGAAGTCTCTTCTAGAAGAAATATCAGAAACGTTACAGCAAAACAGGATAGGAAACGGTACGGATTTAAATCTGACTCAAAACGATTGTAACAAACCGACAATAGTTGAAGGAAAAATTAAGGAAAGTATGCAAGATGAGTGTGAAAAGAAGGAAATGAATGAAACGAAAAAGAACGGTATTGTACGAAAATCGCCATTGATCAAAACGCAAGAAAGACCAAAAGTTAATTTAAGTCGATCAGAATTTAAGTTCTGTAAAATTAATATAGAGAATAGCAGTGTCGATTCAGCTGTTGGTACATTAAATTCAACTGCTAACAACTCGTTCACATCAGACGATGAAAGTTTTAGTGGACGTACCGATTCTGATAACGACGATAGCGGTAACTTCTCAGAGACACACAAATGCGAAGAAACTGTTAAGATAAAGGTGTTCAATGAAAGCGATAAAAATATAAAAATGTCTCCAATTGGGCAACTCCGGAAAATAGATGGACAAGCCAGCAGCGGCTATTCAACATTCCAAAGCCCTATCATAGATATGCCACCAATTCTACCAAAACAGCCTGATACTATTTTTTCAGCGGAAGCGAGTCGTGAGTTGGCAGGAGAACCTGATGGTAGGGCAGATCCTGATGAAGTAACCGAAGCTCCGGCGTTACCCAAAAGCCCAATGCCCTTAATGGATCCACGACCGTCATTCTTGCACGGTATGATTACTGACATAATGCCTTTAAAACCAGTAGTACCTGAAAAGCCGAAACTACCCGTCAAACCAGTAATTAAGCAAACTACAAAGAAAAGCGTAACAACAGCACATCAAGTCATGCACATGCAACAAATAACTAGACGTAACGAAGAAGAAAGAAGTACTCGATACTCGTGTGAAGAACAGAACAATGAAATCACTGAAGTACATGAAGAAAAATCTGATTCCGTATATTATGCCAAGCCGGTACTAACGAAGCAAGATAGCGATACATCTCTCAACAGTCTGTGTAAGCGGAAAGCGCCCACGCCACCCTTATCACCGACAGAAGAATACCCCAATAACCTGTACCAAAGAAATCCGAGTGGTTTTATGAAGTCAGACTCCCCAGTGGTTCGAGAAATGGAAAAACGGGAACGGGCTGTGATGTCGACCACTCCTAAAACAAGGACTGTTGAGGACATCGATTTGAAGAAAAACGACATCGTACCTGAACCAGCACCTCGCCGAAATATCTCATTGTCTCATGACAACTTACTTCTAGACGAGAAAAGGAAAGGAAAGTTAAAATTTTCGATAAAGAAACTTCTACGCATCGGTTCTTCGAAGGACTTGGACAAGAAGGAGCTCAGTGTAGCCACCGTGACGAAGGTGACAAGTAAACCGGAAGAAATCTATGACATGACACCGAAACCCAAGCCGCGCCTTGTTATCATACATCCTCTAGACATTAACGGGTCGAGCGTTGAAGTAGTGAAATCCAATTGTGAAATATCGGAAAGTCTGCGAAGAGTGAGTCACGACGATGTGTCAATATACAGTGGCAGCAGTTCCGCGACAGATGAGGCCCCGAGAGTCGTGAACAAGCCACCTCCGCCGCCGAGGATTTCCAGCGAGGATTACAAAACCAGCTCAATTATCCCTAAGCCGGCAAGACCTCCACCACCCAAGTCAGCTGCCTTACAAAAGAAACAGAAGCAACAAGCCTGGAGCGTCGCTCCAAATAAGGGCGACAACATTTACGCCAATTTGGGTAAGTTTTACTCGATTTGTATTTATTGAATCATTTCGAATTTCGTTAATTATGAATTGCATTGTAGGAAAACTAAAGAGTTGAGTCTTGTTATCTACTGTATATTGTACTGAATATTGTTACCACATCTACAAATTTAGTAACCGTATTTTATTCTCGTATGTATATTATTTACCTTTATAATATGTTTACCTTCCCGTAAAATTGCTCGCTTGCTTGTACAGAAAAAATATAGATATGTAGTTAAAAGTTCTGAATAATTGAATGGTAATATTTCATAACTAACGAAGAGAATTACATTATAAATAGAGACATAACAGAGACACATAATTAAAAAAGAAGGACTTTAGAATAGAAATAGGAAAGGGGCCCATCCTAGCTAAACACCAATCACATTCACTGCGTTAGCTCAAAAACGAAACATATTTCTCATGCGGTACAAGTCATATACTTGCTGTATCAATAATGCCAATATTGCGTTACGACTTGTATTTTGGCCTTTCCAGAATTTTATTTCTGAGGCGAAATATTGCCCTCGCACCAGGCCCAAAACAAGTGTAATTGACCGCCGCACAGTTCGATAGTCAAATACGCTGAAATATAATGCCCGTAATGTAGTGAATGTGTATAATAATGAAACCAGCCAAACCATACACGAGTACACTCAACTCGTTGCAATTACTACGTGCCTTACCGAGAATAACGTTCTGTTCCCAGGAGAGATAAGATCTGCGCTGGCGCCGCGAAAACCGGAGCGCACGGCGAGCATGCGCGAACGGGAATCACATTTGGAGCTGCTCAAGCGCAGGACGCCATTAGACGATGATAAAGACGAAGTAGACGACGGCCCCCAAGAACTGGTCCAAGCTACCAACGACCCAGTCATACACAGTTACGACGACGTCTACAACAACGTCAAATATGAAGACGAGAACGGTGATTCAGCTAAGAACAGCGACAGTGACTACGAATACGTCCATCACGCGCGGTCCAGTTCCCCAGAATGCGACGCTGCCATCAAACCGAGGGAGGTGGTCGAGCGAAAACACGAGAGCGTCGACTACTCCAAGTACAACAACTTCAGATCCTCCTTACCGTACTGCGGAAGCGAGACCGAGTCGGAAATCTATTCGCCGTACAGCTTCTACAGTTCAAACGACAACATGGATAGTCCGACGAACGATGACTATCAGAATGAGATGTCGCCGAAGACCACGACGAATAAGCTGAGGGTCAGGAAGGGCAGGAGCGTCGTTCACAAAAACCTGGAAGATAATTATGGTGCGGTCGTCATCGCGAATCATGAAGCCCTGGCGCAGGTCTTAGAGCAAGTAAGTTATTTAAGCCAGTATATTTTTGTAACACTGTTGCCCGGGGCTTTGCCTGCGTTATATATTAAGTAGAGCTGCAGAGATTTTTCCGAATTAGTCCGCCTTTGTTCCAATACTGTATGTATGGTGCATAATGTGTAAATAAATAAATAAATTACTATATTATACTGACACTCATTATTATATTTTGACCAACTTACTATCTATGTTTATAAATTACAGCGTATGTGTTAGTTTAGTAGTTTGTTTGAAAAATAACAAATATCCTCACAACCTTTCACAGCTATAATATTAGTAGGACCGGAGTATGTCAGGAGGAACATACCAAACATTTCAAATTGGTTGATAATACATCAAATTCCCGTTATATCGTATGGTTGCTACCGGAATGCTTACAGCGCTTCTGTCTTTAAAGTAACTCAGGACGTTTTTAGGTGACAAAATAATTTTCAGTTGAAGACAGCAAGAAGCTTCAGTTACAAAATAGATACAAATTATGTACGAAAATGTAGCTCCGTTGACTCGAAATGCATTTAGACTTATAGCATGCAGTTTAGATACAGTACGCTCTATTAACATCTGTTAGGCCCCAATTACAATCATATGTTGGAAAAGAGAATGCTTATATACTCACATCGAACTCAGTCATCTTGTAAAACTTTGTATTTAAAAAATATTAGTTTATTTTCATAAACAAGTATTAATAACGTATTAAAAACCTATATATATTTAGTTCTTTGTTATAGTAAAGTACTGGAATAGTTAGCAATTTTGTACCATGTTTTTATACTATTCGTATTTTGTTTTTCTATTGTAATTGTAATTTCGTAAGTGCATAAGTCGCATTACAACTTTTCTAATAGATTCGTATATTACAAGTAGGTGATGTTCCATTCTTACTCTGTTTATTGAGATTGACGGGCATAACAATCTGGCCGCACTACGACTGCGCGAAAACACCCAGTAGCCCATCGAATGCCGCGCGTGTTGCACGTCTGTACGACATCGCTTAAAATTAATAAAACCAGTTGTTCATAAGCGTACTTATTGGCTGGGCATTTAGCTCCCCTCGCAAGCGAAATAGCGTGCGTTTCTTCTGCATCTTTTGGTATATGGCCGCGAATGTATGGTTTACTAACGTCAAGGATAGCAAATTAACATCCGTCACCAGTATTGATCGACTTCACTAACAGCGCTGAGTAAGTTGTACAATTCATGCGTTACTGATACCCAATGATTTCACATCCAAACCGAGCATGTTTTTTGTTTCTTGTGGAGCAATGCCTATTATATTATAAAATACAGGTGGCCGGCCGGCCGGTTACCGACACACAAACAAAAGGCGGCCATCTTTTTCAAAAGTAGCAATTGTCTCCATATTAGTAGTAGCACTAAGTAATAAAACGCTTTTACAATATGAGAAAAAAATCAAGTATATATTTTCCTAGACAACCACAGTCACGGTTATTTAGTATGACTTATAGGTAAATGGCGATTTGATCGACATGTTGCTCTGAGCAAAATCGCCAGGGTTTGGACGCAATAGTTGACAAGGAAAGAATTAATTGAAAACGATGTTATTACTTTTCACTGAATATCAGTTTCGAGATTTGGAAGGTTGGACGTTTACATCGCATGAATGACGCGTCAAAAGGATTTCAACTTCACACCTCAGATAAAGAAGTAATGTACTAAAAATCCAAATCACTCGTGGTTTCATTTTTGCACATTAAGGCAAAACACTTTGATCTAGAGTCAAAAAAATCGGATATATTTTGTTAAATATTTTTATATATGATTGTTATATTGAACAATTTCCTTTACTTACTTACACTACAGGGACAATATTCCTATATTTTTAAACAGTGGTTGGTCGAGGCGTAACTTACTAATTTAAACGTAGGAATTATTTTATTTAACTGAACTAGACGTTGCTCGCAGCTTTAATCGCGTGCACGGGAAATTTCCAAAAACCCTTATTTAATAAACATTTACGCTATAAAAGGCATATACCAGAAGGTTATGGGCAAAACCGCATTTGTCTTTTTCCATAGTCAGTTATGAAGAACATGTTTTAAAGATATAAAGTTTAAGTCTCTGTAATCAATATTTGCGGTTAATGTGTTGCTTATCAAGTCATTCCATGTCTAAGGTACAACAAAGCGTGACCATGCAGCCAACACTGCGAAGCCTGAGGGCGTGCACGAACCTCCGCTGGAACGACTTCACCATCCAGCCGCAGACGAAATGCACCAAAGCCGGCAAGCGGTTCTTCTACCAAGCGGTGTGGAGTTCACCCCAGACACCAGTCAACGTGACCCTCATGCTGTATAAGGAGCACCTGGCTTCGCAGATCGTCTGCCAACAGTCCGTGCAGCCGCAGACGCTGAGTCTGAAAGCGGTCACCGAGTTCTGTGACTTGGTGCCGATGCAGCATTTCGGTGAAGAAGGCGATGACTTGGTGCAAGGTAGGAACCGTGTTTTTTATTTAAGTTATAGGTTAAGTCAACAATAGTGTTAAATTGGTCTATTGTTAGTAAGTAAGTAAAATTATAATAGCTTATTTACTATTTTTACATAACCCGTTAAAGGCATAAGTACATCGCATAGGTGTTATGAGCCTAGAGATGACCTGTGAAGCATCATATTTTGCCTTAATCTGGCATATTTCATAAATATTAATTTTAACCTTTGAAATTTTAGATATAAATCGAAAGTATATAAATCATACATAAACATATTTCATACAAAAAAGTAATTATTACTGTAAGTTGAACAGCCTTTTTTTTTTGTACTTCCAGCTACAATAGTGGTCTTAGCACCAGCACAAATCGACACAATCGAGAGTTTGGGTGAACATCTCCGTGAAGCTGAGGGTCTGGACACGAAGGAGAACCCACTGGTCCAGTCCGAGCAGACCCAAGAGGCCATATTCATGATGCTCCAACTCATCAACGCGCTGAAGTTCCTCCAAGCTCAAGGAAACGAAGATATCCCAGGAGACTTGTCAACATTCATCTCATTGAAGGGTCTTAACCCTACTTCTAACAATTTGAACTCGCCGCCTCCAGAGGACATGCCGATTTCTATTTGGGCACCGAGAACTAGAAGTTACAGCCGACTCTGCTTATTACAAGGGTGAGTGATTTAATTTTGATTGTCTCCAGATTCCAGTAACTTAACCATGTTTTCTTTAATATGTTGAGGTAGTAATCAAGTATGTGTCAGAGTTTATTTATGTTTTATATGACATAACAGCGGGTAAAATTAATATTACCCGCGCATTCCTATGAAATGAAATTAAATGAAATGAAAATTATTTATAGTTGACTGTTTGACAAAGATGTTACAACAAAACAATTGGTTTAGAACAGTCTACCCTATTCTGGCATACAATGCAATGTATGCAAACTATGCAAAATTAATAAAATGACTATGACTTTAATATAGCATTTAATACAGAGAACACAACACAAACATAAGACTGTTTGATTTTTAAATCTGGAAAATGCAGAATCAATTTACAGTTTAAATTCATGATCGTCCCATATTTATTGAGTTAAATATTACAAGACTACAGATCTTATATTCTTATAGGTCTTAGGTTTTAGGTCTTAGGTTTCTCACATAGGTCTTATATCCATATAATTTACATTTCCAGATTGAACGACGAGTTCAACTGCAACAGATCCGAGAACGAGCATCTGACGCTGTGCCGAGGCGGGTCGAAGGCCGCGGAGCTGCTGCTCCCAGGGGAGAAGCTCACACTCGTGCTCAAGGAGATCCTGCATGAGGAGCGCGCTGGCACCCTCAACCAGGCCAAAACAGTGCTTGAGTTCATGCTGTGGGGACCCTTGGACGTTGTCCAAGGTGTACCGGTGGAGGAGCGAGAGCTCTCGCTCCAACGATGGCTGGACTTGGAGAGGGCTACAGTTCTGCACGGCTTGGTGAAGACCCGAGTGAGCCTCAACATCTTCGAGAAACTCCATCTGATGTTCTTGGTGCGGTCTACCGCGAAGACCATGTGTGAAGCGTCAGTGCTGTTAGAGAAGGCTAACGTCTACTGATTTTTTGGTAGCTTTACAAGGATTTCTTGTTTGTGCGCGTTTATTTTAACGTCCTTTAACTAGTTCAGTTCGGTTTAAGTGTTTTTTCCACTCGTATTCCAGTTCTTTACCATATTTCCCCGTGGTAATTGTATGTTGTGGTGGTTATGATTGATTGTAAAGAATCTTTGAATTATGTATGTGATATAAAAGGCAAAGATTTAAATTGAATTGCATTGAAATGCGTGAAGCATCCTGACGAAATAATTGAGAACGAATGTATTGAGAGTGTGTGTATATGTTGGCTCTTTAGAGATTGAGATATTGATACAACATTAGTCGATCACTTACAATCCTATAATCTATCTGAATTTTAATTGAAGTGTAATTAAAAATTTACTTTGGTTATATGTCAAGACGGAAATGCATTTAAGTTTGGTATGTGTATACATACGATATTGTTTTTTTTTCAATGAGGATTTTTTAACTTTGCTAGACATCATCTGAACCTTCATTTCTTATCAAGTTTTCGAAGCAGAAGAAACGATAGCCGAAGTCAAAAATACACGGTAATTAGTATATGTGCAAAATAATATTTGTACGAAGATAAAAAATGTTGGAGAAGAAATAGAAGAGAAGACAGGAGAAGTGATGTCGACGGAATTCCATCATAACAATTATTATGTTATGTATTAAACATGCAAATTTATTTACATGTACAATTCTTAGTATCTTAAGATACATTTTTATATTTCTTTACTAATGTAAAAACGCGCACAAATAAAACAAAGTCCTTACCTTAGGATTCTAGTTAAGTCTGGCACCGACAGACTTGTAATCTTTATAAATATTGATAGTAGTAATAGTAGGTTTGTCTCATTGCAAGATTTTTATCATAAATTGCATGGAAAAATTAAACTACAGTTCCAATAAATTTTATGGGCAAGTAATAAAGTTTTTAATAAACATAATATAATCGTGTTAAAAAGTGAATTTTATAAAACTTGTCATAACTAATCTCTATTATCATTAAAAAGCTCGTATTGTCTATGTAAAATATTGTTCTTGCCTATTTTCGGTCATAGACAACATTTGAATTTCTTGCCAGCGCGCGAAATATTAAGAATGGGACAATACCTAAATATTAGGTGCCAATTTGAATCAATGTAGAACTGAATTTATATACTCATTGTACTCGGTGCCTCTAACTGTATCATACACTTGAATACTGTACATTTAACGCATATAATTTATATTAACTGTAGTTGCGTTTAACTGACCGACCGTCAGATGCGTATATAACTTTATATTTGTATTATGAATACGATAAATCGATTATAAATATACAAATGTCTTAGAACGAGTTCATTATTTTATTCCTGAAGTACATAACAATCCATTATCGAGTATGTATTATAACAACACAATGTTCTATGAGAGTATCAAGAATATCATCTATTTTATTATTTCTATAATTACACAAACCTCCTAACGGATTGCATTGATTAATTGAATTAATTCGTAGACTGAGTTGCATTTCAATGTAGAAGAAAAATTTACTGGTTCATTCGAATAAGGCCGAGCTTATTCGCTCCTGTTACATACGATTTAACTACGTTCTATTCTAAATCCATTCGGTAGGAACGGTACATTCTAATAAATCAGCAGAAACATTGAATATATAAGGCTTTTGATTTAATGAAAAAAAGAATCAAATTCTAAGTGTTTATTGTCCGAGTTTTTCAAGGCATAATAATGAGGCAGAAAATTGCAATTGACATCAACATTAACAATCAATAAATTCCAATGGCTAACGAAAACAATCGTTTTAAAATTATAAAGTTGAGCGTCCCATACATTACTACATCTAAATCTAGAATTCTATTGTACAACCAAGTATCATATTGGCTGTACAATATTGGTTTCAAACTAATGAAGGAACGACCGAAATTAGTCGCAGAGTTATTAAAATTCGCAGCAATTTCATCTCCAGATCAAATATAATTTAATCTAATAATTTTTTTTTTATTAACGCGTGTATTTAAATTTGCGTGAATTTTGTCAATTTAATTCATATAGATAGATATATTTAAAAACCATACATAAAATTGAGAAAAAAATCCGGTTTATAATAAGTTTTTTTTCATTCCAACGATTGATTGATATGGCAAATCCTACAGATATATCTGAATAAAGATACATTGTCTTTCAAAATCACAAGTTTCGCGCAACTTCAAAATACTAATAAGTACAAAATTGAAAAACACTAGTAGGAATAGTTCTCGCCTAATAAATTAATACAATATTGTTATGAGTATTAATAACTATAGTTGATAATAGGTAATATGCAACAATACAAATTCTACTTAAAATGAGAAGCTTATAAAAATAGAAAATAATAAAATCATATAAATAAGGGTTTTAGCCAGATCCATACATATTTTCAATAGATATAATTTGATAATGGACATGGTCTCAAAATAAACAGGCAGTAATTTATAAATAGTTTTATGACATACATAACAGCAATTACTTTCTTGTTTGAAAAAATCATAGCGAAGGTTTTAATTTAAGTCGCTGCTATATTTATTAATTATATTGAAAATACATAAAAAATGCAGAATAATTATTATTATTAATGCAAGCGGCAGTAGAAACATTCGGTTGGAATGTTTTATAAGTATCCTATGGACACAGACAATATATAAAATATAACACAAAGTAACAAGAAATAAGTATACATAGACACGATATTATCAATTCTGCAAGTTTTTTACATAAGATATAATAAATATATACATAAAC
>DWNJ01000202.1:0-17580 GCA_018250275.1 Udranomia eurus | reverse complement strand
CCATAGAATCATGTATATGTATATGTATATATTTAAACGAGCAAGCGGTCGACCCGATGATAAGTTGTCACTGCCGCCTATGGACGTCTGTATCCAACCCAAGATAGGTTATTTCTTAAGTCGACCACAAATACGTTGCTACCCTGAGGACTAAGGTGAAATGCCTCGATTAAGTATGCCTCCCTGACTTCTCTCACTACCCTTCAAACCAGAACACAGCAGCGAGAACACAGCTGTGATTAGGCAGAAACAGGTTTGACGGTGGTAATTGGTCAACGGTTTACACTAAGGACATTATTTATAAAATTAACTCAAGAAGTTTATAATTGCCATCCCACAATACACATGTAGCAAATGCATGCAGTACAGCCGCTGATACTTATCACTTAGGCACTGCTGCCATAGGATACTTGTGATCAACCTAAGACAAAAATCCTTGGTTGATCGCGGTATTTCTTTATTTAATAAATGCGCTAAGGCTATTCAAACCCTTGAAGACTAAGTTGGAACGCCTCGTTTAAGTGTCTTTCTTAACATACCACTCTTTAAACCAGAAAACTGTAGCAAGAACATGATGCCTCTGGAATCACGAAATGTTCTACCACCTTTAAACGTTTTTACTTAGCATAAAAGATATGCGTGAGTCAATGATAACAGACCATTTTTAAATTGTAATCGTTTAAACAGTAGTAAATCATCAATTTTGGTATAACACTGAAAATGACTTCATTAAAGAATACTGAACTGTTTCCCACCCCAACGAAGTATGTTTTAAACTGCGCATACTTAAATCTTCATCAAAAAACCGTACGACTCGTCGCGTAACCCTATCGCTAATTCGACTTAAAATACTGCATCTCCGAGGGTCTTTAAGACCGGGCTCTATCTTAACCCTTTCGTAATGATCAGGGGGCAATAAACCCGAAAGAAGGGTTTCATCCATGGCTTTTGTAGGATTGGGTGAAGATCTAATATTCTTATTAGATTGCCTCATTTTTCTAACGCAACTGTTGAAGAAATTTAAACAAGTTTCCGCATTTTACAGGATAGATGTATACGTAAAGGCACACACAGTCCCATCGAATAAATTAAGTAAATTTGGACCGAATTTTTGGTTGGAGTATAGGAGTACTTTTAACCTAGTTCTTACGAGGTATCATATACATCACTCTGTTATCACATCATATCTGTTATCGACTTGTAAAGCTTTGAGGGGGTGAATGTGTGGGATGACTACTCAACTGGATCTGTCACTGCTGCCACTGGGTATTATATGAATCGAAAAGAGACAATTCGCTTTCATCTACAACACACGAAAACTAATGTACAGTAACGCTATTCATATTTCTAAACGAAACTATATAACGCAAAGGTGGGTAGTTTGAGTTTATCAAATCATTCAACGTTTGACTGCACACGACATATAACTCATTAATTGATAATAAGTGCCGAATCACTGCCAATAATTGTCATTACACTTTGAAATTTAAAACCACCTAATGTTAATCAAGATTAGCAATAAAATCATATTAACTATGTACTTAACCAAGCAAGTATTAACAAGACAGCATAAATCTAACACATCAAGTAATAAATAAAGGTGCCGCCACACCACGACGGCAAGCAGGCCAAGAAATGATAGTAAATAGATAAAGTTTAAGCTTTTAAACGTTAAAATCATCATTTACATAATCATTACTTGGATAAAAGTACATAAAATATACGTATGTATGTTGATCAAATTACTGCATTTTCCCAAAAACTTATTTGTTGAAAAGATGCTAAAACTTATTTGTGCAAATGTGGTACACATTGTGTGTACATTGTCATATTTGAGATTGCAAACGAATCTCTGGGCCTACGTAATTATTTACTACTTATTCATCAAATTAAACTTAATATAAGTCGATTCGATACGAATTTTCGAAAAGTCTACCTTGTTGTACTCCCAGGCGACAGCTGGTCGTGCTAGCGCTGCGCTGACGGCCGCCCACGCAGCGTCAAGATCTGGGCTTGTCGACTGACACCTGTTATTGGGTTAATTAGCAGCTTTTTGCGTGTATGACTTGTGAAAAAGTTCGTGTTTTTTACTTTTAAAATTGACGGAGTCGAGATAAACGGGTCAACTTGACTTACGTGGGTAGTTGCACAATCAGGAAGAAACTTGATAATATTATGCTTTTGCCGTGTATTAAAGTTAGATATTACTTGCAGAATAGGGCTGTACTTACAAAATAAAATGCTTATAATGCATTGTCTATTTCCTTTGCTTTTAGTTTTAATTGTTTTTAAAAGTTACATGTATCTGATGTAGATTGAGAGGTTTTAGAGGAAGGAATTAAATACCTGTGTACATATAAGCAGTTTTTATGTGCTAATGAAAATATTTTATATTATATTTCCTGGTTATATAGCTTAAAATAAACCCAAACATCCAAGTGCATCATCATCATGCTTGGATGGAAATGTATCCTGAAATGTGCAACTATCGACCATTGCACAAAGTTGCCGATCTTTTAGATTTAGGTTCTTATTATCACGGCAGAGATAATTGAACGCCCAAGACGCTGTCGAATAATTGACAAGGTGTGAGTAACGCAGTTTTCCTGCGTCCTGTCGCGATAAACAATACGCCTGGATAACGAGACGCATCATAACCTACACCCACTGACACCCTGGCGGTAGGGACCCCATGCTTGCTTCGGCTTAGGGAACCGTCTCTTCTTGGCTTTTAAATCATCACTACCCCATAACGACCACGTAGCCTCTAATGAGTCACAATGTACAGTCCCCAACCTTCTGTCCGCAGAAATTCTGAATTCTTCATCTTCTTCTGGAGTAACACGTTCGTCAAAGGCTGTACGGTACTAACACACGTGTTGGAATCACACGGCAGATATGAGTTTTTTTTATAATATTGACGATACGAGCTGCAGCTTGAAGTCTGCTGTTATGAGAAAGAGATACGTAAAGCAATGGAGTTTGTGGGAATCGTAAAAGGTTCTTCAATATGGCCGTTGTTACATATTCGTTGGCTTCTACAATTCCGAAGGCAAGTAGCTCGAGTGTTTAATTTAACATTAACATGATTGACAAGTACGTCGATCGTTTCTACCTTTTAAAAATAAATATTGATTGAATTGACTCCACTACCACTACCAAATTGAGTCAATTCAATCAGTATATTATACTTAGTAGTAGTACTATTTTCTTGTACAGAACAGTTTCTGTTCTCAACGTTAACTCCTGCGGTCCGGGACTGTCCCGCGGCTGGGAACACGAGCTGTCTCACAAATCGCATTATGTTATTTGTATGCCGTCGAACCGCCAATTGGTGCCAGCCAGTTATTGGTTATTACTGACTTATGTCTCTCGGAGGAATGAGGTACACATCGGTCATGACGCAATCGCCTAAACAGAGCCCGAGATGCCATAAAACTAGTACAATCTGAGGTAAGATCTCATAAAATCAACAAGTTACATCAGTCGACAAGCCTGATTTCGCAAGGACGCAGGGTTTGACTTGAGAAAATAACACGACAGTGTACCATCAGATTGGTAAATTATCATACGCAATGTGACCAAAACTTAATATAATTTTCACGATAAATTGCGACAACATGAAGAAGCGAAACATTAGATTGGCGATTCATTTTTTGGAACTGTGAGGCAGCAAACGAGAATCAGAACACAGCAGCAAGAACTGCTGTTATAATGCAGAAATAGGTGTGGTGTTCTACCAAGATTAAGTAGATCGCAATATACAAGAACCGGCGGTCGATCTACATAGATGTAACCCAAAAATACGAGTATTATTAATATTATCTAAATATATTTGTACATTAATACTGAAGAACAATACCTATTCGCAGTGCACGCTCAGGCACTCGTGTCAAGTGGAGCATTTCCTGCGCCCGTACCGCGGAATGCCACTCGCTGGAATGTGCACGCGCCTCAATATTTAAGGCTTTTTGCACACTTACCGATAGCACGCCACATGACAATGGCAACACTAAGAACAATGCTAAAATACAATGATAAACCGAAGAAGCGAATAGAATGTCCCACCTTGGTATTTTTATTTATGGATAACTAGCTTTTGGCTGCGGATCTGTCCACATTATAAACTAAGCAAAGGGATGATCTTTGGAATAAAAACTACTCTGTGCTCGCCCGCTTCCAAACGTTCTTCGAACCCAATTTCACTTGAATTCGTTCAGCCGTTTAAGCGTGGAAAGGAGATAGAGTTACTTTTAATATAAGTATGGATTTATGAAAATTGTTTTCATTAACGAAGCTGCTTTTGCTGCTTGCTTGTTTTAAGAGTGTTAGAAATCTATCTGCTCTATTTCAATTCGTACTGACTATCAAAAGTTATACCTAGATTTTTTACCGCTGAAAAAGTATGTATGTAAATATGCTGATGCATTCAAGAGTACCATTGAATGTCTCTTGTGTTAAATTTTGGCAAACGCCTGGTTAGAAGCCGGCCTTATCTCAAGTCAATTGTAATCGGCTAACATTAGAAATACAGCCTGCACATAATATCTGCGCATTGGTGCACATAACACAATAGATAATGCAAATTCGAGCGAGATCTATATGCGCGGTTCTGGATTATATGACCAATATGAATTTCATAAACAAACCCGAATACAATAATACGGTAACGGTCATAGTAGCTTATAAAGCCGTCGTAGTGTCGGAATTTACTAAAGACACCTAGTAGGGTTGTATCGCACAAAATTGCATTGTATTGAACCTACATAAGGTCTACGGAAACAATCAATTCTGTGTATTCTGTGATAATAATGATAAAAAGGAAATTACTTTCTTTTTGTGGTAGCAAACGAGCATGCAGTCCACCTGATAGTAAGTGGTCACTGCCATCTATGGACATCTGTAATCAACCCAAGACAGGATCAAAGTTATTTCTAAAGTCAACCACAAATGCGTTGCTACCCCTGAGGACTAAGTTGGAACGCCTCGATACCCTTCTGTTATAAAGTGGCGAGGGTGCCTCCGGAGACGAACCGTAAACGCCTTTACCACATTGAAATAAAAGTGAATATAGTATTACTCAAACTAACATAACACAGCGCTAATTATGTCGCACGTATGTAACGCCGGTAGCGTTATCGTATCGAAGAATGTTGGGAACTCGTGAGCTGTTAACTATGTGGCTGGGACGGCGATAATCCATAATAATTTGTTGAGATAACAGGTCTGGCTGGTGGGTCGGCCTCGGGTGCCGGCGGCCGGAGCCGTCGCGTTTGTAATGAGCAGCATCTGCGAATCAATGAAGCTGCGCGTTTTATTAAGCGTCGCGATAAATTTGCATCGTCAAACAGCGGCCGCGGCGCCGAGGCACGTTCGGCAAATAGAATAAATGTGTACGTAGTCCTTGCCAGCCCAGTCCGCCCTGCGCCCCTACGACAAACACAATTTGCCCCTACATTATGTGCTACCATTTCAATGTACTTTTGGATATGATTGCCTCCATAGGTAGTGTTGGTATATCACATTGTTTTTCTTACGATACTATTTTTATAAATAGAAATATTATCGGAGTACTTTTATTATTAACAAGCAATTTTTACTAGCATGAGAGTTCAAGTGAGTACGTAATATACGTAAATTTCATATAGCGTTGAAACGAAAGAAGAACAAAATTATTTTAGCCCTTAAACACAATTAAAAAGCAATTCTGCATGCATTATGTATTTAATCGGATGACTATGAGTACTTGACGAGCTACTTGCATAATGATATGGCGTCTCGCGTGCATAAACCGGTGCTGGATATGTGGTCCCAGCGAGGGCCCGTCAACACAGCATTGATGACGCGCTATATCAGCTCACCCTGAGCGTTACTTACGCGTGTCTTCTTTAATTATGCGGTGCGTGCATCTTTTTAGCTTCAACACTGTCACTTGCATGTGTACATACAAGTTGTTTATCGTCTGAAATTGTTGTTGTACTCACCTCGGTGTATTTATTTTGTCTCGTTTTGGAATAACTCGATTAAATTAAATACGTAGGTGCCTAAAATACTAAAATGTAATGGCTTGCATGTAATTTTTAGAAGAGGGTTTTTTACCGCCCCCTTTTTCTCCTGGTCTACCATTGCCTGAAGACGTTGAAAGCCGATAACTGACGTTCATTAAGTGTTTTTGTATACCTTAAAATGAATAAAAACATTTGATTCTTGATTCTTTTATTATTTTATACGCACGGATGTAAACGGACAAAATACATGCGTGATGTACCTATACCTATTTTCTAAGAATATAACGGACGAGGCATCAAGCGAATCTCCTTTCATCTCGGCTCGTCGTAAAGTATAACCTCGTTGGTAAGGTAATTCGCAGTTAAAAAGGGCCTTGTAAAAGGCTTGACAAAGTGATTAGCCGGCGGCGGCGCAGCTCAGAAGGAGCTAACTCACGATTACGCGCGTCGTTTTTGAGATAATTGCGACACCGGCTAAAGCTCGTGTTGCGCGGGTCAGTAGCCGTCGTAAAATTTGATGATACCTGGAATCCGACGGAAAAGAATCTCGGCATCTCGCGGGAATGAACTATCGACCAATCCACGCGATTGAGCACACTCGTAATGGAAATGCGTTAACTCGTACACTATCTGATTGTGTGATCGCACGGCCACGATAGTTTTGTTGAGAATCTCGAGCCATGTGAAAGTATGCATGCTGCTTGCGTATCAAAGCATCGACATATCTAAAGATTGGGACCAGATGTGAGCTTGACATTATATAGATCGGAATGCTGTTAGATTTAGAAAAGATAACATTGGGCATTGACGGCAGCGGGACGCCCGATGAACTCGAACGGGTTTGTTCTGAACTGAATCCGCTGAGTTCAATAAGCTGGGCTTAGCATTGATCTTCGATTCGGCGATTACGGACACGGCGTTGACGGATGTCGGCTCAACTTGTCTGTCACCGGCCAACAGAGACACCCACCACATTAATCTCTATCCCCCGAGAGCAACACGTGGATTTACGCATCAACGAAAGTAATTTATATGCAAATCATTTCGACTTTGACGAAATCGTGACTCTAATACGCGTGACGCAGTTCAAACATCTAAGCCTGTGATTAGGATGGTAGCGAAGAGTGTGGTTACACGATGAACGCTGTATCGTAATTATGGACACGTCTTTAGTGAGTTTTTTATTTTTTATCGTAAAGTTTGTGTTCAATATGCGTCGAAGTTAAGATTATCCAGTTTTGAGTGAGTAGATGGGATCTAAACGTGTATATAAAAATATATAGCGCATACGAGCCCGTGGAAATTTAGTTAATATAGTGTCATCATATTTAGAATTTGTTTGACAGACAGATGAACACATTAGTGTTCCTGTTTCTTGAGTGATCCAAGAATGGCGCGTAAGCTTAACCCGAATAAACAATATCTTATAACCGATAATATCCGAATAACAATATGTAATATGTAGGAACAAATCCTAAATTTTATATTTCAAACCACATCGCGCGTTCCAATCGCATATTGTGAAAAGCTGGTAATTTTAAATTGTTATTTCAATAAAACCAATGTCACCTGTCAAAAGACAAAGGTCTGAACGTTGTCCGAGCACTGAGCTGGGCGCGAGCGCAGTCTTTGTGTGTGCCAGAACAATATTACTGGCGTCTTGATAAATAGGAACAACTGTTGGAGCAACAATGCCGCCCGTAAACCGATACGCGCGCTATCGACCACTCGATTAATGACCGCCTCGCCTAAAAGAATGGTCTATAATATTTATTATCAGATAACCGCCCGCTACTGGGTAATTCGTGTGTCGCCTACCATTATACGAGCTTCGCTGCATCATCTATGCATTACTCACCATCCGTTGGCCGATATCAATATACGAGCGTACGCTTTTATTTTATAGATCGTGTCGGTTTTGTGTTTCGTATTCTTCCATAGAAGTGTCACTAGCGCCGTGGTAGGTGTTCGTTATTTGTATTATGGCCGGCCCGCTACCCAATAAAACGAATGCGTAACCTTAATATAAGAGAACACACGCCCTGTGGAATTCTTATATAAATATTGGTCGTTGAATAACAAGCATTAGATATATAAAGAACTAATAAGTTTCGACTGATTTTACGTTATAGTAGTTAATGAAATGTTCCGCCCACGGCCCAAAAGCTCATTGATCTTAGCGCTAATAGGATGGTCGATAGACTCGCTTCACGTTTAAAAAGAGAGAACCAATCTTCTTTCATTATAAGGATGTATTTTTTTATTACCAATATTGTGAAAATAAGTAGGATAATTCTTAAACAGATGTAATATACGACTTTGTTGTTATCGCTTTAGAAGATCACACACACATCAATTTACGACTCGTATATTTAATTAAAGTCTTTTATTATATGCTTAGTTTAATCATTTTGGTACAAAAAACGTAGACCGTTATAATTAACTGTACTAATGTATCATCATCACTGAGGAGGGCAACCTATGCAGTACGCAGTGCATAAGAAGTTAACAAGCTTTTAAACTCAACAATCAAGGCAAGAATGCTCAATGCTTTGATTCATTTTCAAAAAAATCTATCCTATCTATCTATCCTGTTCCGGCCGAATTAGGATGCTGGACATAAGCACGATTGATGGCGAGATGGCAACTGCGAAATGTGTATCCCATCCAACGGTATGAAACATCTTACTGTTATTCATATGTTGACGTTCTTTCCATAAATATATTTATTGATTTTATGATTGTTAACATTACTTTCGTATTGTTACTCTATAGGTGTGAAACTCCATTAAACATCGTTGTCCATTCATTACTATCCATTTCTAATATACTTTGATTTATTACTAGTAAGACATAAGGACCGCAGCCAATTAAAAGAGTCAGATACTTTCATGTAGCAGGAAATTATAACTAAAAATTCGATTTCCTACTATCAATTTTATCGTCAGCTAAGCAAACTAGTAAGAATTTATAATTTTGCTTGACCATTAGAATATCTCGCCGTACTTAATCTCTTGTTACCTACAAACTATATCGATTCAAATCAACCGAATAAAACGCGTATACGCAAATTATTGTAATCAGTCACAATCTAGACTCCGGTGAGTAATAGGTGTGACGCGACTCCGCGCGACGCTACAATTAGCTGCGATTTGTCGCGGTGCGGCTCCGACGCGCACGGCCGCGCTTCCCATAGCCGTACCCACCTGCTGCTGGCACTGTCAACAGCTTTAATTAACTTTTTGTCGAGCTAGCTTGTGTGGTGCTCAAAGCGTCGCTACTGAATGAGACTCAAGTCTCATTCCGCCTGGGCGAGGGCCGTTCACTACAGCTCGAGGGATTGGTTAGTAATCCGTGCTGGATGGTTTCTTCTCGTAGCAGTTTTGCGAAGATTAAACTTTTCATATGGGCATATAGAAGCGGGGGAACGCCGCATGCTTTGTCAGGTGGCTTCCCAGTGTGCTTCGGAACTGTGCAATAATCTCAAACAGATCCCAGTATACATAAATTGCTCTTAAATGTTTTAAAATCTTGAATTAAGGAGCGTTGTCGCCTAATGTTTTGAGGTTGTATCGCTTATACAGATACAAAATGGTAGATAAAGTTTGAGTATCGCTGTTGTCTACGTGAACCGTGAGCTCACGGCACTCCGGATCATCGATGATCGGCGCGCTGGTAAGGAACGAATGCTTTCCACGTTATTTGGTGATTGCCACAACGAAAGAACAATGCGGACACTGGTCAAAGTGGACAATCGTCGGAAGTATATTTAGATATGGCAGACAGGTTGAAAATTCTAAACTTTATTTTATGTATTCGAATCTGCTACTGCTGCTGCTGTTAGAGTAACGTAAAATACCGTGCATATATACATAAAACCAAGAGATTTTCAGCTCTTATAAAATATGACTGCCCCCTTGCCTTCTCATAAATTATTATGCTGTTAATAATACTTTAAATGTTGCAAATGTATGATAAAATTAAACCAGTTTGGAAACATTGAAGTGATATGACGAGTTATGTGGGCGCGAAGGTATGTACTGTCGGCACTGCGGCTCGAGTACGATCTAAGATATATATTTTGCGCTTGACCGTGCGTTAAGTTCAAGTGCGAGTTTGCGGACTCACATTCGCTAGCTTGCAAGTTGCGCAAACGCAGCTCACTGCCACGCCAACGCACTCCGTCATGACTCATCACCGGTGTCAGCACGTCAATGCCTCGTTTATATAAATACGCCACATTCTCCACCTTGTTTATTTATAGATTTTATGACGTGTGAAGTAGGTGAGACTTTCAATGGAAATCCTCGATCATTGATTGAGCACTTGTTCGTTTTATTTCGTAGTGCATATTTCGCTATGGTGTAATATTGTGTTTTTGATCAGTGAGTAGACGACGCTTAATCGCGAGACTTTCGTTCCGATTCCGATTCTTCATTTATTAACCTATTAGGAAATCGATTAGGGATATATTCGATTACGATACTCTTACAATGCTAACATTCTTATGCAAATGTGTGAGATTGGAGTCGAACAAAAAGAAGCGATTAATCGAAGTCAAAAGAAAACGAGCGTACGCGGCGGCTTTCGATTCGCGTTGCCTCTTTAATTGCTGCCTGATAACCGGTAATAGTGGTATAAATGTATCCATTATAGTTTCTTCAATTTAATTTGACCGTATTAATGCCGATCGCGTTTAACGTTTTACGGCCATAGTCTAACTGTCGCGGTCCCGGTAGGCAAATGGAATAAAATATACTATGAATGGGTTTCAAGGCACGCTCGCGCCCGTTCTTGTAATATGAGACAGGCGTGGGCTTAATTTAAATCTCGGACGAATGTCGTTTCATTGTTTGATAGTTCGATACGAAGCTTCCAGACTCGTGTTGCTCACTTCCCAGTAAACATATATCTGCTTCTCTATACCATTGGTCAACGCTGTCATTGTGTACAGTGATAGATCACATAGATCTAACGCACGTATGAAATAACGTATCACCTACACTTGTATGTTCTTTTAGATATATTCTACCAGTCGAAACAGTAGTCGTCGGGTATTTGCATAATTATGTCTACAAAATAAATAACATCCATACGTTTTGCGAAAAAAACAACTCGAGAGTGTGATAAATTATAGTTAATTTAAAATAAAACATACATTTAACGTGTAAAATAAATAATTCAAAGCCGTTTACAAATGACGCTATTTGACACCCGTACCGTTTAAGTCATTAAAAGTATCAGATCACAGCGGATGTTAATTTGTTTGGTATTCGAAGTGTATTGCCGTTAAATTACTCTTTCTTAGTGGTTCACAGCGCGTTGTATGCGTACGCATAATAAATGTATCTCGGGCTCTCGGCTCGGAGCCGACTTCATATTATATACCTACAACTGAATTTCAATTATTTTTCGACGTTATGCCTTTACGGCTCCTTACTGCGATTGGGGGCGTTTAATTGCTTAAATAAATATCACGTCTGATTTATCGCTCGCATTAATTTAAATTCCGGATTCTATTGAATAACTCTATAATCGAATTTTATAACAAATGCATTGTTAAATCGACTGGGAAGGTTTTTTTAAGACGGCGATGCCGACGACGCACGCTACGTGCACACGAGTATACATGTATTTTAGAACATTTTGAGAAACCTTAAAAATTTTAGGTATGGCACGGCGAACGTTTTTTCACTTTAATCTCGATTGACACAGGCCGGGGCGTTTACGAGGGAAACTCGGCTATCGTGCGTCGCTACGTTTTACGAACCACTGTTAAATAATGTGCTTTCTTTTTGCGTGTCACCAGAACTGCGCACCGGGCTGTTTTGTATTTTTATGAGTTGTACGTACGTGTTTTATCTGGTGAATGACTCGCGTAGTACATTATTTACGAGGAGCTTCTATCTGACGTAACAACTCAGAATTTCTTATCGTCATGACGTGCCGTGAAAAGCCGATCTTGTGTAGAGCATCGTGTAATGTAAAGTAATCTCGTATGTCTATAATATAGTTACGTATCTCCAAATACTTGATACACTGATAAAGCGCGTCTTCTTTCTTTGGAGGATACGTAAACGGTCGTGTAAATGCTAGAGGAGGTTTAAAGACATTCAGCATCCAGCACGAGTAACTTTATTTTTAACACACTTTTATTAGGTCGACCTGTAACAAACTATGTAAAATAACTCATGAAACTTGGCAATTATATGTAGCTTGGCAATTCAATATTATGGTACCATCCAGCTGGTTTGATGATGGAATTGGAAGGTGGAAGGTGGCTGATGGAACCTTGGACTGCCTGCTAGTAAACGTATCGAGTTTGGGCTCATTACGTTCGTCTTAATATATTCTGTCCATTTCTCCTCATGACATATGATTATTATGGTACCATTGAGCTGGTCTGATAATGACTGGAAAGGGTGTTTTTAGTTTTTTAAACTATTCATTAATTCTTTGTAGTACACAAAAAACCATTTCATACACAATTGCTTCCTTTTCTTATAAACAATATTGTAGAGCATCAACAGTTTTGTAGTTTCTGTTTAACTTTGCTACTTCGATTTGCATTTAATCTTGGGTACACGTTCAATTTATCGAGATGCGCTTTCCTTATCTGGTTGCCTATTTATGACCAAGGAACTGGATTACTGCAAATTGTAACATCTCACGTCAGTCATTCTCAGTATGCAATGAACGAGAACTGCGACCGTCGACTAGTTCAATCATCGGTAACAATACCATTTAAATAGATTTAATTTCCCACTGACAACTATTGTTGGTGTGAAAGGGCCTCAGGGCATCAAGGTTTCGAGTTAGAACTGCAAACTGGGAACTGAAACGTTTGTTTAATCATTATGATCCATTAAAGCCATACAACCATGTATGGATTAAATGGATCAAGAAATAATTTCGACACCTGGTATGTGTAAGCTAACTAAATGTGTGTAACATTTCCATCAGGACCGGAGATCTACCTGAGCTTTTCGGTCCACGTTTATTTTGATGATGACCTTATGAATACCTGTATTGTCGCCTCTGCGAAGCTCAAGCATTGCTTATGTGCATATTGAACGAGGGATAGCAATACTCTTAATTTTTCATAATTAACACTATCATAAAATTGTATAAGAAAATAGTTAAAAGTAAATATTAAACCCGCTTGTGCGCTGCACATTAAGGTCAGTCGTCTTGTTGGTATGGATATAAATTCTGATTGGTTTCTCACAAGCCGTTGTATTCGAAGCGTTCCAATCCAATCAGGCGAATGTCTTGTAGAGCGCATCAAGCCAGGATAGGCAAGAGCTCAGTCGCTTCGACTAAGAACAATTGATATTTGCTTGGAATTGTGCATACATCCCGCGTAATCTAATTAACAAAACTGAATCAGTTCTTAAATGGCGCCGTTGCTGTTCGTAATCCTACGTCTTGCTATCGGAGCATCTCTGAAACGGCATGGTTACGGGAGATTACTCTAAAATGTATTGTCGTTTGGTTCATCGATAATTTATTTTATAATATCAATTCTTTGTTGATATATTTAAAACATGTTAATGTTTATTATGACTACATGACTATTTTCAAATATTGGCAACAAGCCGCAAATCTAATGATAATTATGTTAAAATGTAAGGTTAGGAAGAATACTTTGAAGAAGTCAAGCAATTTATTTCCCAACTGTAATGCTTTACGATTCTACTTGATGCATGAAACTCGTGATTGTTTTCACGTAAAAATTTTCAGCACAAAACTTTATACCACGGTCATTGTACTTTGTACTTACTTAGTCGTGTTAAAACTCAGCGGACCGCAGCTGCAATAAAGTTTAGTAGCGCTCTCGTCAGCTGTCTCTGAGATTGGCTGTCACGTGATGCACCGGGTAACTCAGATTTTCCATCCAATTTGCTGCTGTGCATTGACGTTGCGCACCTGCTCACTTTTTCGAACAAATTTGCCCGAAGTACGCACTTAGCATGGCGCGCGCTCTAATGTGCACTCGTAGCATATGATACTAAGATAACATACGAGCCTCGTGCCCACTCGAGACGTGCGGTAACGAAATACCATTTTTGTGAAGCACCGCCTCCCCGCGAACGTTGCACGCATTTTAATACAGCCGTTTCCGCCGAATCGCTCGTCCCCGTTATGTCTGACACGGGGATACATCCCGCCACATTGCCGCAACATTTACCCGAGTCATGCTCGCCAAGTTTTGAACTCGGTTAAGCTCGACGGAATAGCTATTCTGAAATTTCAGCAACGCATATGCAAATGTCAGCTCTCGACACTGATTGTACGAGTGGCACGGGGAAAATTCATGCATTTACATTAAATTGACCGAAATTGGATCCCGCCGTCGTAGTTTATATACGAGCGCGGTGTGTCACGCGTGCAACGGTACCGATATTTACGATTTTCAATCGCATCTGCTGCGGATCAGTACACGGTGCACTTATTGTTCGTACGCTGCATAGCACGGAGAGTTTGTCGGTGTAATATGTAAAGTTCTCTAGCATCTTTTTGGGTAGTGCAATATGTGCAATACAAGCAGGACATGTTTTCTTTATTTGTTTCAGTATTTACTTTTACTAGTTTATTGCAGGTAATTTCGGTTAAATTATTCTAATTTATTGTATACGGGATTTTTATATATTAAGATAACCTATGTCCCGTCCTATATACTCGTCTATCTTTCAGTGAAAGTTCCATCAAAATCCAGCCGTTCGACAAATTACCTCGTACAAATAGAATTACATGAAATTTTTAAAATGGTTATTTGGGTATTAAGGGCCTAAAAATAACACATTGCACTTTAAAAACTCTTTTTATTTTAAAATCACAGACAAACACTTTAATTTTATTTATACGTATAGATTGTAAGCGTATTTAACAAATAACAGCAACGAATAATTTATTGGTACTGGTTGTTCATAGTACGTATCTTGAGTGTATTTTTCCATAGTCTTATTATTCCTTGGTTGTAAATGGTATAATTTCAGAATAAGTTACATGTAACTTGTTAGAAGATTGTTAAAGGTGTATAGTTTCTCTGCATCAGTACTACTGTAGTACTGCATATAATGAGTAGTGGGCAACATTAATTACGCTTTAGTGCCAATTTTATGACTCTACCTTTATGAGTTTCTCGTAAGATTACGTGTTCGAGCTGATTACCCCAGATTTATTCGCCGATGACTCATTTCTTCCTGGAACAAAGTTTTGAACTATGCCAAATAATCGATTAAACAAAGAACTCTTTTGTATTTTTCGCTAATGAATATACATCTATTTTATCGCGTAAAGAATCTTAATTAATATTTATATCACGTCCACTTAAGCAATGCTATTTCAGATGTGTCCAAATGTGACGTCATCTGGTGAAAATTGAATTTTTTTTTATAACTAGAAGGTAACAAACGAGAGTCTACCTGATGGTAACTGCCGTCCATTGACATCTGCAACCAACCCAAGATACGATCAAAATTCCTACTTTATTCGACCATAAATGCGTTGCTACGCCTTAGGACTAAGTTGGAATGCCTCAGTTAAGTCCGTGAACCTGACCATACCCTTCAAACTAGAACACAGCAGCAAAACACTATAAGGCAGAAATAAGTGTGGCGGTGGCGCCTCCGGAGTCGAACCGTTAAAGGTTCCTCAAAAAAACCTTCAAAATATTTGAAAGCAGGCGAAACCACGATCGGAACGGTTTTATCTTTATATATATATATATATATATATATATATATATATATATATATATTCGCTACTGATCATTGCGTCTTAGTTACGACTATAGTACAAAGATACTAAATCGAGCAGACATTCAAATATTTCGTGAATTGAACTACCGTTTAATATATAACAATCGTTGAAGTAGGTCGACTTATGACTCAGTGTCGTTTTGGTTTCCAGTAACAATATTTCAGCTATTTAATATAAACCTAGGCAATTAGTTATATTCACAATTTACCAACTTGGACCATTGAGTTTTAAGTTCGGGTGTACAAATTGAACAGATTTCACAATTTACATACAATTTATAGGAGTACGACTTGATGAAACACGCGAGCTATGCGCGTTTCTTGATATCTGGACACATGAAATCATCGAAATAAGTTGTTAGGAGTTAAATGACGACCTGAACATGTAAGGCATGTACTGACATCGCCTACATGTTCACGAGATACTGATCTCGAGATGCCGCATTGGAACAGCATGGTACGTCCAACCTCTCTTGTGATGCAGCAGTGGAGAAAAAACGTTTCCAAGCAACGTTCCGAGACTTCCCTGAGACCTAATTATGTCGGATCGACAAGTGTGTTAACCGTTCTCTCTAATTTGTGGGCAGCGCGCGAATGTCTAGGAAGGGGCCATAAATTGACGCGGGGAGATCGATAGCGGCGCTCGCGCACAAATCAAACGGCACGTCAAAACAATGGTTGGTGGCCAGAGCTGCGGGGGCGATCGTGTGGCCACCCGCCGCTTATCGTCAAACCGAATAAGGGAGGGCGCATAGTGAAGGTGCTAGGGCACATGTGGCGAGCCGGTGATGGCTTGCGTGCCAGCCTCGGGCAGAGCGTCCCTGTTCGTTTAGGTACCACGTAAGCTAAAGCTAAGCAAGGACATCGAAGTTTGCGAAGGCCCCGATTTGTATTCAGTTTTACCCGTTCTTAGGATTCTCAGGTATTTCGGTTGCTTATGTCGATAGCTGAAAGAACTACTTCGAAGTATAGCATCATGTAGTAATGTAAATCGCTGGTGTAACGTTCTATTGTAAGTCTATCTGGAGATAAGTCCCAATTCAATCCTGCATAGAACAAAATAAATATTTTAGTGTCTTAATGTATTAGTGTCGGTACTCAATGTTTTTTTCAGTTCCATGTCATTGAGCGATATACCACCAAATGTTGGAAACGTCTTAGGATGTAAAAGTCGTGTTGATATCGTTCCCCCGTGGCCTCCGCTGTACGTATTTCCTTTGTCTTCATGTAACAACAACATACGCTTTCCATGAAAATTTATCCGCTAGCGGCGTGTTTTAGAATTTGAGATACAAAACGGTTCTGAAGCGATAAGTCGGTCTACTTTCCAACGAGGGCTGCGAGATCGCATATCTTCCCAGTGCATACATCATGCTCGCCCGCTATTTTACTCGAGCTCACAACTCAATATAATTTACTTAGGTTCATGTATCTTGTGCTTTCTGGGTTAAACTACGTTCGGGTTAAACATTTTTGGCATTTAGTACGGCGTATATTTATAACGTTCGAGATTAATTCGTGCAGTATGAATGAATCCCAAAAGTGTAAAGATTGTATTCAGACTGATTCACTCACAATGAAGTTTTTTATTTAATCTTTTATATAAATACCAATTAGACTGGATTCAATAAGGTAGGTCCTGTCTAATCTAGATTTGTTTTCCATGTGTTCTTGTACGTTCGCGCGGTAAATACTATTTCTAACATTGGAGAAACATATAATAAAATTTGAAGGTGGCAGAACCTTCTACGGTTCGACTCCGGACGCAGCACCGCCACACCTATTTCTGCCTTATAACAGCGGTGTTC
>DWNJ01000201.1:0-17581 GCA_018250275.1 Udranomia eurus | reverse complement strand
CGAAACGTTCGAAGGCTAAAGCTTTATGGGCAGCTACCCGCGGCTCGCTAATCCCGCGCCAAAAAACACAATAAGCCATTCGCCACCAAGAACCGAGCTAAATTATTATCCGAGTCATTTCAACCCCACGGCGAGCGATCTCTGTAAAGCGTTTGATAAAGTGGATCACAAAACGCGACGCGAGCAATGCAACATAAATAAAAACGGGCCCATAAGTGGTCCTTGCGGTAAGCCGCCGTCTCAGCCCCGAGTCGCGAGTGGTTTCATGAGCTAACCGTGCGAAACGCCTTCCCGGTTGTTATTGTGAAAGTTGAATTATGAAAATAATAAAAAATAAAGCGGCGCGTACCGACGGGGGGCTAACTGAAGTCACGCGGCAGCACGTGCGCGCCCCGAACGCACCGCACCAACCAAAATATTGAAAATTTTAACCGCCAATTGTATACGCTCCAACTCTTTGTGGGCAAACGCTGGCTTTTAATCGACACGTGACTGTCTTAATTTTGCCTATTACAACGAAGAGTAATTTAATTATGAGACCAAGTCATCCGTATAAATGGAACGCACTCGAGTGCAAAAGTGTGACCGCATTTAAAAGCAATTTTGAAATGTTTGGTAGTGTATTTTTTTAAGTTACCGTAGAGGCAGATTAAAAATCAAGTTGAATCACGCTATCTTCAAAACATTTAATATGTCAAAATAAGACATGGCGTTCCTTTAAATTTGAATCTGGAATAACACGTATTAATAACAATTACGATCGAATCTGACGATAAGGCACTCTGTGACAATAACATAAAGGTTATCGGAATTCTTCCGTTTCTGATAATAATTAGTAATATGGATAAAAATCCGAAAAGCGTATCTAATCTTGATAAACTCATGTGTAACTCATGTAAAAAACTAACGTTATTTCAAAGCGATGAAGCTAATTAACAAGAATCATTCATTGTCTTATCACACGGTATTTACCACCCGTGCTCACTTAATAAGGATTACTGATCCGCTTGCATCGTTCATCCAATATTTATTTGCCAGTCGCCAGTCGGCATTGTATTAATAGTAGAAAAATTTAATACTGTTAGAGTGTGCCGCGGGAGTCTAGCTACCGGATTATTGAGGGTAGTTTTTTAAATAGGGTTAGGCTCGTTTTTTCCTCCCGCTACGGAGGGAGGGTCGTGATAAATGACACATGCACATTTTTCGAAATACCCAATTTCGGATTTAAGTCACCCCAAAGTGGCCTGGTGTTCGGACAATGGGTCTAAGCTCGGGCTGGAGCGACCTCGGGCGTAATTCACACCGGCTTTTGTGCCAAAGGGTGTTTGTTTGCGCACCTCCATCATAGCGATATTGGAAACGGTTATGGGGTTTAATAATGCATTTTTCTATCGTGACGCTTCGCCATTACCTTGGGATAAACTGTGCGGAAAATTGGCGGCGAAAAAACGTTAATGTGAGACGCGCATCATTGCGGACTATTTGTTGTGTGGCTAAATGTAGAGCTTTTTAATTGTTACTTTGGAACCTTGTTTGCGAGCTGAGATAAAATTCATGCGCACAGATAAAAGTGAGCATAGAAGTAATGTTATTACTACTGAGAATAGTTGAATAGAATATTGGATGGCTTCCATATTCTTATATTTCTAATACTTAAAGCTATAAAATGAGGGTCATAATTTTGATTTAAATATTCAATAATCATCTTCGTTTGAGAATATCCTTCTCCAAGACAGGGGACAATGTGAACTGGCAAAGTGTTATGTGAACATATCTATCAACGGAATACGCGTATAATTTCTTCTAATAAGGACGTAGATCTACATTACTGTTGAACATGTCGATGTTTAAGTGTCAGAAGACAGCGTTGGCTCAAATACATATGCAGAATTATTTGCAGTTTACAAAAAATAAATATAGGTAAAATAACGATAATTCAATCTTATACATTTCGAACATAAGGTACTGTCAATGCACTGTTGTTAATCCTCCTTGAAGTATGACGCTACTACCTCAGAAAAGCAGTGATGTGTCGAGATGGGAGAGAAATACTATCTTGTAAGCATTTAACAGCTGATCATTTAACTATTTGAGATATAATGACCAGAACGTGCTTCGTACTATGGTATATAGCGTAAAGCGATGAAAATATGTAACCTACTTTACAGTTACTCTCTTAACCTGGTTACATATTTCATTACATATTATTTATTGTTATGTAAATACATACGTACATATTACAATTTCTTAGTTCTGAGACTTTCTCCTAAAGTATAAGCTTCTGAGTTTGTGTGAAATTGACTTAATAATAGTTATCTGCTTTTGTGTCTCGCCCCTAATCTCCAGACATCTTATGCCATAGTCCACACCAGTCCAGGCGCCAAGAGGAACAAGAATCCGTAGCAATGTTCTGCCGTATTACACATCGCCGTATAATAACGGATAATTCAACCCAACCACCACTCTATCTTCTAATTGTACACTTCGAATGCGGCTGGCCGCTGCGGCACGCGTCACACTGCTACTACGCTCTACGCGCCTATGCCGCAATGGCTAATAGTCTAAGAGCCGGCGGACTGAGCATATCACTAAGAAAATTGGGCGTTTAGTAAGTCCCCAATTTTCTCTAGTCTTCTCTACTATACATGAGATGAAAACTTACTGAAATATACAAAGATGGCTACATATTACCAATTATTTGTAACGAACTTACGGGTGACTCAATCACTGTTACAATTCTGCATGTAGTTAATAATATGAAAATTTACTTTCTCAATGAATAGGGTAAAAAAGTGTGTAAGTCAAACGTATGTAAAGAATGAGATTATCAATAGAAAAATAGAAAGCCGCAGTCGCGTTAGCCGCACCTGCATGTCGCAGCGTCAGGCCGCTCGCTTGTACACCTGTAATTGCACCCTGTCTTAGATTAGATGGCCTAAGGCTCGATAAATGACGGATTTTTACGCCATCGCGGTGCGTGGTTATGTGGGACTCGCTTTTGCAACAGTTTTTTAGTAGATGAAAGTGTAGTGGAATTAAAAGGATGGATAATGACTCGAAAGTGTCGTTTCTTACAAACGTAAATGTACCATAATGAGGAGATTTGTTGTGGATTCTATATCACTCGCGATAAGCTTTATAAATAGTAATTTGATTAGTAGCAATAGATTGTTATCCTAAGAAAATTTATTTAAAAATACACATATATAACTTATACTCAGCATATACATCATTCATTCTGGCCTCACCCAATACGTTAAACTACTGATTGATGGTAGTTACGAATGTTTTTCAATAGCAGTGGCTAATAATTTAGCGGGACTGCATGGTCTTCCTTAGTTCTGAACTAGACGAGTAGCAGCTAGTTTTGTATGGTGGGATAACATGCTAAACTTGAGACAATGCTTATACCTCATACAGCAAAGGCGACTATGTAGTCGCCTTTGCTGTCGACTTCAGATAAATCTATTGTTATTCTGGTGGATTACGAAGCTGGTCGGTGTCAATGACTACTTAACCGTAAAATGGCTGCATGGACTACACATTTTATCTATGCTAATTCTATGTACTTCGACAAAATATCTCAATTTAGCCTCACGTCACTCATTTATCTACCTAACTAAACTGCAGTACAAATATCAATACCTCTACGCCTAGCTGTCCAGTCCTCATAAATTTTAGTTGAACCGCGTACAACAGTCAATTACCTCGTTTTTCAGCGATTGCTTCCCATAAAAGGGTTATAAGAGCTAGCCAGCACCAGCCGACCGTGTCCTCAACGGGACCTCCGCAGATGTCGGGGTCACCCTTCCGACAAATGTCAATGGCCCGACCGTGACATTTATTAACGGTTAGGGTAAGAATGCTAGGTTCCTTGGTGTTGGGACTTGGGGTGTTTTTGCCATGTTGACACCTCGCTCCACGTAATAACCTGCCACTGTCCCGGAGGAATGTTTCCGGTATGCCAAGTGTTCTGTTCGATCGCGGATTTCCTTTTAACCGAAAGAGGTAATCCGTCTTAAAGCACATTTCGTCTTTTAGTTGAAGAGCTTTATGCTATACTAGCTCCGCCCGCGGCTCTGCCTGCATGGGATTTGGTCTGTAACATAAAATTTCGTGTCAGACAAATGCTAAAAGCTGTAAATATATCAATTTTGATAAAAATTTGATAAACATTCTAAAATATGCATTGTAAAATATTCTATTTATTTGTATTTATGGCCTACTATTTTGGATCTAGTAGCTTCCATATAAAAGATAGATAGATATACGCTGTCGCGGATTATTTACAACTATTTATATAGCTCTCATAGGGCTGATCTTTTTGCGACTTACTTGACAGTTATCGTTATATTATGACCAAATTGTAAAAAAACCTTTACACATTTTAACTTATTATGTTATTCCGATGTATAAGCTATATTACTGCAAAGTTTCATGAAAATTCGTTCAGTAGTAAAGAGCTACGTATTTATGTACAAGCACATATATATGGTTTATATAATGCTCGAAAACATGTAGGCTGCCAATATGAGATGGCTGCATGTTTGTGAAAAGAGAATCGGTAATCGTTATCAACTTTACAATAATGTTAACATAAATGCCATTTAAAACAAAATTCATTTTGGCTATTTATTTTATCATCAACGTATCGCTTTCCTTTACAAGGTTTTTTAATTTCAGAATCAGAAGGATTATGTCAGATTTGCTCAGGTCAATCTTTGGATTTTAATATTTTTTAGACTAATAGGAAACATCTACACATATCGGTTATTTGCATATTTGATTAAAGTTCCAATCTAAAGAATACTGTTTGTTCTAGATAGTTTAATAACAAAAATTTGTGTTCGTGACAAAACAAATTATTTACATCGTTAAAAATTAAGTTGCTGTACTATTTTCTTGGGCAGGTTTAATAAAGAGATTATCAATTACCCCGTTAACCCTCAGAGACTTTATAAAATTGGTGAATTAATAATATTTTAATGACACCCGTAAAAATACTCCACATGGCGGTGCGCTCTAAAATGTCGTAGTTTTTTGTGACCGGCGCGTGCACACCTTCGCTGCTTTGTCAACCGTAAAACGGAACAGCCACTTGTTAATTTGAAGAGTGCGTAAAAACATAAAAGGATAATATACGATTAAATGTTTAATTACAGTTTTAGTTTATACGTTATATGAAGGTTTCAATGCTAAATATTTTATTTTATTTTTATTTATTTTTGGTCTGCCAGTGGTTACAATACTGTACATACAACTTCAAGTTACAACTTAAATATGCCTAAGTATTGATCCATTTAAGGCAAACACAGCTCTGATTGAAAATTGAATTCAAATTTAAGCATTTAGAACATTTTTAAAAGCGCGAAGCGACATTTAATTTATATCAACTGACCCATGGCATCTATTTAACAATTTGCAAAGGTGGAATCAGAGAATTGACACCAAGTACGAAAATTTGAGCTCGAAGAGCCGTTATATACCTTCTAGAATTATTTTATTTAATTAAATCTATTATTATTGAATGGCATGCTGAATATTTCTATGTTGCCCTTATACGATGTAGGATCCCAACACTTCGCTGCGAGTAATGGTGGGTATCTTTAAACTTAAGTTAAAAAACTATATGCACTGCATATGGAGTCGGTCGGCGTGCATTACTAGGCCAATGTAATTGATGAGCTGTCTTTTATGGATTGTCATGTTTAGGGAAACAAGTGTTGGGGATACGGAAGGAAGTACGAGGTATGAACATCAATACTGATCATTGCAGGCTCTTATATTATTAGGGTTGTAATCTTGTTGACAGCTGTAGATATTCGATGATCCAGACAACGTTATTGTCGGCATTCTATTATTTAATTGAGCAAAAACGTTCATTGCAACTTCAACAATCAATTTGATAGCAATTGACGTGCAACTCCATCGTAATAACTGAAATGCGTACGCATGCGTAAACAAGCCATTATTTACGCGTAATGACACGCTCAATTTGATAAGAATTTTAGGTGCAATTCCAAGTAGCTAAGGGTTAAAGCAGAGTTTGGTAGCGGCGCTGATTTAATCTGTTCTGAATGATAGCAGATTTTTTCTTACTTAGTAGATAGAATTTCAGTTCTGTTTACGATTGAATATCTCAAGGATGTGAATCATAGCAACGTAGCAATATGATCAACTGTATGCTTATACTACTCGTACTTGCAGATCTAATACAATCTTATGCTACGTGAAACGCGCGGCCAATTGATCTATTTTGCACACAACGCTTTATATTGTTACATAAATGTTGGCTTTCCGTTGAATTCGATCGTTCAGTTTAGCAGTCAGGGCCAAAATATTTTTATAGAGAATCGAACATGAATTTAAATGGCATTTGAAAAGACAAATAATGTACGGGAATTGTAGATGCTGAATGACAGTTTATCAGCAACCGTTTAGTACAAGGGTATGGTTGACATACCCATACTTAATGCAAAGTATAGTGCACAAACTTATCGCTAAGTATATACCTACTTACTACCTACTTAGCAACATGGTACAAGGGCTACAAGTACTAACACTTTCTCCTTTCTCTGCTAGAGGCGAAATGTCAACAAAAGCAGGGGTCATTAAGCGCTATCGGGGCCCGTTCCAGTAATCAGTTGTGCGTCACGGCGGCCGGTGCGCCGCAACGGTCGGCGCGCACCTTGCCTGCACCTTGCGTCTCATATAACGTCCTGCGCTCAGATATACCAAGATATCAATTATACATCCTGCCAACAGGCCTAACTCCTTGCCACAGACGACAAGGAACCCACCGTAATCCGCAGTAATAAGGCTCGAATTGGAACGGTACACGAAATCGACCGGAAAGATGTTACCACCCTACCTGTAGATTTTATTAAGCCAAGTATTATAGTTTTTATTGTAGTGTGTTAGTGGACACGCTTGTCTTACGGAATTAGCGTTCGTTTCGCCTAATTTCGTGGTGGCCGTTGAGATCTCATTCGATAGCGATAGACGAAGGGTGGCTCCTCAGCCAATTTGGCTATTTGTACATGTCATGCTTTGGATTCGGTAATTGACTTCACGGCGCTTTTAGGCTCTTGACAACACTAAGTATAGCAATTAGTAGCGTTCCAACTATGATTGAGGTGTTCTGTACAGTCCGACAGTGACATTTTAAGTTGGCTCTATGAAAATTATCAGAGTCAAGATAAAAAATGCCGCTCAACAGTTATTGTCCAAATCATAAATTATTTAACCTTCATGATTCTCGTCATAAAAAATTAGGAGACATAGATTATTAGACATCTGACCGAAAAATGGTTAATGTTGTTTGAAAATTATTCTTATATCAATGTTTATGAATACCAATAAAATTAAAACAGTACACTAGAATTAACTCTACATGAACTAATAGACGAAACCAGATATGCAGCTATACTAGTATTTAGCTCTACCAATAATGTTTGCAACAAACACGGCAATCAGCGTAATTGTAGCGTGCCGTTTCTTACAAAGCGGCCGTTACGCGTCAAACTACTCTTTAGGGGATGTTCACACTCTCGGTGAAAGTATTCCGAATTATAGCTTTGCTGGCGATGGTGGTAAGAAAATGACTATCATTAAAATCTAAGTACACATTGCAGTTCTAATAACTGATAGTCAAATATGAATCATCTGTGTGCAGAATAAGAGCATTTTAAGATACGTAGAACCTTAAGGAAACTAATTAAATGTGATGTATGAGTTAAGAGAGATATCATAGTAGATATGATAAGTTACAATAGTATGTACCTAGACGTGGTCCATGGCTCAAAACCAAATAACAAAAAATAAAGAACAAAATCTCCAGGTCTTATTAAACGTAATAATGAGCAAACAGACAGTGAGTACGAACTTAAAGCAGATGGTCGTTAAACAAAAACTAATGATGAGATTTACGATTGCGTGTGAGCAAGTGAAACATAGTCGGATTAACACGTTTGTAAAACTTAATGGCGTCGTAAAACAGGTAAAAACGGACACCGTTGAAACGATATACGCAAAAAATACGCAACCACCGACGGCAAGTGTTACTAAATTATTGTAATGAAGTCATTCCTGCCTAATTATGTTGTAAATCACTTTTTATCTATGCGAGCCATATCCCATCCGCATATACGCCGCGATTACTGATCATAGACGTAATTGATACCCACAAGACAAATCATAATATATTTTGCAACTTGTTCAAATTTATTCCCTCACATTTTATCGTTCCAATGATTCGAGATCATAAAACAGTCGAATAGATTAAAGTATGTGGTACGATGAGTCACTGCATTGAGAAGACAATGACACGATCGAAGATTTCTTCCTACACGACCATTGTTAGTCAGCTTAAGATAAAAACGATCTTAAACACACTTTACTTATTAAATTTATCGTATAATTATTATTACATTACATATTTAAAGGTTAGAATATTTCATTATTCGGCTCCGGATGCACGACCGTCACATCTACGAGTATTTTTCCCTCCCAAAACAGCAATGTTCGTCATACTTCATTATGCGTTAGTAGAGTGTTAGAAGAGAACCACTTAACGAGGCGTTCCATCTTAGTTTTCAGGGTAACAACGCGTTTGTTGTCTAACAGAGGATGTCTAAGCCCTGTCTGAGATTCGCTATAGATGTTCTTGATTGAGTGTAACTCTGCACCATCAGATAGACTGTATGATCGTTGTCATATTAGAAATATAACCAATAAAAATATATAAACTAGTAACCAATATAAGCTTACTACATATAACTGATATATTTACGAACAGGTTCAATAATACAAGACAGTCTCCGTTTAAGATCGCTTATAGATAAGTCACCTATTCACAATATTAACCCTCGCACGTCCAAGACTCAAAGTTTTACGACGCTGTAAACACTAGGAAGAACGTTACGCTGCGTATATCGCACTAAATTTAGTGATAAGACGACCGGCTGGCACAGTGTTAAAGGGGCGGCGGTCATCAGATACGGAACCGGTCTAAAAGACCCCGAGGGTGAAATGTCAAGGCTTTGCACTCACTTGCAAAGTGTTTTTTCTAAAACAATGAGGTGATAGCTTAAACCGCCTTTGAATAACTTCGTGTCTTTTTATACGTTGCCAGTTATTTATACTGTTTTTTTCTGATTGTACAGCTATTTGAAACTCTTTTTAATTTTTTTTGTGCTTAGATGTTCAGAGGTTACAAATTGTACGTTGTGAATAGTTCAACAACTACCGACCTATTGTTCAACAAATCTTGCGATATGATGGAACTAGTATTGCAATTATGCTTAGATGAACTAACAAAATTAATAGTATTATGACAAGCAATTTCAATATTTGCGGAAATAACTTCTATGTGTTCAATTTTAACAGTTAACGTATTAAGCCCTATCGACAAAAAATCATTTAGGTACTCCCTGAATATTAGTCACAAGATATGAACTTAAGAATAACAAAATACATTCCGATACTATCCACTACTTAAATATGTATCTCGGTCAAACTCAAAACACGTCTAACAAAACGACATTTTATAAACCCTTTCGATTTCCGTCGAAGGAGTTAGTCCTGAACATCATTACGTCCCCCGTCCGGCGTGCCCCAGGGAGCGTCACTTTACCCACATTTCCATCTTGTGTCCACACTTGGTCTCTAAACATTTCCTGTCTGCCATTTGTCAGTAACGTCAGTCTGCCCTAAGGAATTTTATCGTAGGCAGATGTCGTTTTATTTAAGGTAGAAAACAGCACAATAGTTTTAATTTGCCGCTGAGAAATATTATGAACGATTTGGATATCTGATATCTTTTAAAGTGTGAAATATATTATTTAGATTTAAAAAGGTGACGAGAACGATTAATTGATCACATAAGTAGTAGTAACTGGTAATTAACTTTACAATTCCTCATGTTTTCCAACATTTCTAACTCTCATTCGCTCTGCGGTTGCCAAATAAAACGTTTTTAACTCCATTTTATTTTATACGGATACAACTTAAAACCGCAAATTGAATGAGCGTTGTAAAAACAATTCCTTTTAGTAGTAGTATTATGTATTATGCACTCAGCAGCGACTCTTTTGATTAGTAATATGACTGGTTAAGAGACACTGACGACGGCAGAACCGCAACCTCCACTTTCCAGCCTTTGCCTTTATTGAATTGAAAGGCCTCATTTTAATTACATTAAATGAAAATTATTTATTGTTAACTGGTTGGCAAAGATGTTACAAACAAAATAATTGGTTTAGAACAGTCTACCCTATTCGGGCATACTATAGTTATAATTAGTTTAAAACGTACAACCAACAATTTTTAAATAAATAAATATATTTTAATTGGGTTTAATATGATTTATTTTAAATTAATGATTATTATTTTTCCATGATTATTCCATCTTATTATTTGATTAATTTAATTTGTCTCTTTGTTTTGATAAGATGTCTCCTATTTCTGAGTTGATTGCACGAGGTTCATTAATCAAAAAGGTCCACGTATCTATTACATGTTTACCTCATTGGCTACCCGAAACGTACGGATCAATTATCCGACCGAAACAAAAAGCTCCGAGCGAAAGCCTAATGCGACCCCTAATGCCTAATTTGTCCAACATTTGTTCGCCGTTGTTTGCTGCGGTCTGCGGTTGCCGAGCTGAGCAAAAAGTTCTGTACCATTGTTTCGGATCATGAACTCTTTATTTAGATATTAACGGTGCGGTTTACGCCCACATCGATGCGTTGAGGTTATTTTTTAATTAACCGTCGTTGTACTTTATATTTAGTTAATAATAGCTTACAACAATGTTACCGCAAACGATATATGTTTAATATCCAACGTAAAATATGTTGTCCAATGTTGTTTAATATTACATGAAATATGTTAAATGATTACCGACGTTATAAAATTTTGAATCTATGTTAAGAAATGTGCCGAATCTCTTTATATTTGTAAAGGCATCAGATATAAGAAGAAGATAATCGGGATTCTAATGTAAAACAATATTGGTTACTAGCCAACATGTCGCAATATGTCGGAAGTTTGTAACCTTTAAGCTTCTAACCGGTGATGACTCAATTATTATTATCTGTGAGTAGATATTGTACATATTATGAGCTTGCATTTGTACCTTTATGAAGGTAAACATATACGTATTTATAAATGCACTTAAGTCGGGCGGCGCGGCTGTTTGCGGCCGTGTTTGCTGCGCAGGGAGCAATCAGGCTGTGAGCTTATTCTATTTATCGTCCGCAAGACGCTGATTTGTGTGCATAGCCGTGTTGGTTTTGCGCATCAGGCGAAGGGGGATTTTCAATATTTTCTTTGTCGAAATACTGTTGTCAGATACTTTGCATATCATATAAAGCTCTAATTATAAAAGCTATTTGAGGTTTTATCAGTACAATTTAAAATAGTCAAGCTGTATACTACAGCCCAGATAGTAATAGTATATAGCATAAAGTAATTAATTAAGTAAGTTTTTCCGAGGCAAAGAATATTTTTATTTAGAGGATTTACATTCACTGTATTTTATTTTGATATAACCTTAAATGCAAATGATTGTTTAAGCGAACAATAGATAAATTAGCACATTCCTACTTCATCAATCATGTCAACCAACCTATTTATATCAGCCGAGCATATCTATAATAATATATTTCATTAAAAAATATATGAAAACTTTTTGCGTAGCCTAAACCAATTTTAAAGTAACCATCAAATATCCTACATTTATTGGTTGAGCATGCAGGACAAGGCAGCCGAGTTCCCTAAACAACACAACCCTAGCACATTCCGCACGCAGAGGGACGCGACATTCTTAAGATGTTCACCGAATTTTTGCAAGACAAATAGCGCTTGCTTGACCGAGATGACATATGGCAAGTGGGTCTCATAGACTGCCCGGAATTCCCAGTTTTCAAGGGAGGGTCCGCGAATGATTTATAGAGGAAAGTTTCAGGTCCACTTTATGGCCGCTTTTACGAGCTCTGTTTAAAGTTTCCAGAGGTTTATTGGATAGTGGTTTCAATTTTAGGGTCATTCGGAGAAATAAAATAAATTCTGCTTGGTTATATCCGGTGCTAGCAATACATACCGACCTGACGTATAGGTACTAGTGCAACTATCTAGTCGTCATGAAATATCAATTATCTTGTTTTATCAGCACTTTTAGTTGGAGATGTATAGATACCAGGAAATAAGTAATCCAAAATCTAAGATAGAATACAATTTTCTTCAACGTTGAAAATATATATGTCCTGACAATACTGACCAGCTATATTAACAGGTGGTTTTTACTACTAAATGGTGTATAAAATAAATGAATCGCTTTATTTAATGCTACTGAGTGGCTGTAAATGGAATCAACATATAACGCGCCCAGCAAATGAGCCGCGAATAGTCCATGCGGGACGCTTGGCACGTATTTACTACCCGTGACTTGTAAGAACTCATAGCATAGTAGTAGCATAATGCCTCAATGTATCGACCAACCAATGGACAAGCGTGGCGTATGCTCAAACTTGGCTTGTGTGATAGAAACCCACGTCTAGCAGTAGTATATAAAAAGTGCGGCAAGACATACACAGTATATTAATTACTCTATGAGAAATCATTGACAAGAAGTTGTATCAGTACCCTTGTACCAGTTGACAGCAAAAGACCCTCAAACAACTCCTGACTCAATTTAAGAACATACTAATAGTTTAATATTCATATCGTGATCATATTTAATTAAACAGAAACATAACAAGACGAAACACGAAAGGACAGATGTAAGTAGACGTGCGAGTATGTGTGCGGCCGCAAATGGGCCAGACCGCAACAGCACCCCACAAATGAACCGCGAACGAGCCGCGCGGGACGCACTGATTGTGTACACTGTACACACCCGGTGATAAGTTGAAACGATTTTGCAGGCCAGGATGTAACAAATGAAGCTCATGGCGCGACTTCTCTTATACTTGTATTAAATATATCACTGAGCTGATGTAACTAAACATTGCTAGGTTTTTACCTTGGAAAACTTTGAAAAGCTTTCGAAATAAAATGATAAACTTTGAGGTACGCGTGTCATAAATTCACAGACGCCAATCCGGTCTCAAATTAGCCAGTCCATTAACTTAATTTATGGTAATCATAAAACTATGGTGATGTTTCTCACAGTTAAACAATTGATAATTTTAAATCCGCGCCTAAATTTAGAGATGCTTCCTTAGAATTCAAACAACGCCAATCGTTGAAGTTTTGGTTGATCAACTATTCTAGACCTCATTGTACAAGTTAGGTAAATGTAGGCTTTATATATTCAGTTAGTGATCAGGCTAATTTACACGAAGTGAAGACGACAGAGCAGCGAGCAAATTGACGTGCCACCTGACCCTTGCTTGTTGGCCGCTGGACGTCTTTACAGAGCGTGGTGCAGGTGATAGGTGACAGCGTTAGGTCAATCTATAATATATTACGTGTATTGAAACCGAATAAAACAACGCACCTATATACCTTAAATTAAGCACACACAAACGGATTAGATTTGAGGTTGAGCATTTCCGTTGAGAAGAACGAACATAAGAAATAATTTTACATTAATGCCACCCATATAACTGATTGCACTTAACGTTGACCTTTTAAAATGGTACACAAGTCTAATGCTCATTCTACAAACTCCTTGAAAAATCGTTTAACTATATAGTAATAGCAAACGAGCTTGAAGTCCAGGTGTACTGCATGGCGGAAAGTGGTCACTGTTGTCAAAAGAAATCTGTAGTCAACCTCAAACAGAGCTGTAGTTCTATTGGAGGTCGATAATAGAGGCGTTGCTATTCTTGAGGATTAAGTTGGATCGCCTTGTTAAGTACCAGTTAACAACACCTCTAGAACACAACCGGCCGGACGCCTAGATGCCATAGAAGACGCCAGAGATGCCTAGTAAAAGTCATTTAGAAAATATTCAAACGCTGCTCCGTCAGTCTATGACTTGGACCAACGTCCGTAACACCGGTGGCGTTGTTAGGGCGCCTCGTCAATAATCCCGCGGATCCGGCGGTCAGCTTACGCAAATGTGATCCGATTGTTCTTGCACTGCGCCTTACTATGTCCACTAATAATGCCGAAATTGTAATCAGTTGGGGTGGCATGTTGTATAGCTTGGTTATGGCCATTCAAAAAGAGTAAAAAATTGCGATAAGAGTAGACTATAGTTCTTGTTCTATTTCGAGGTGAAGATAACAAACTGCCATTAAAGATGTCTTCACCTATATGCACATAGGTGCACTAAATGCAATTTGTGGTATACGTTTAACCTTTATCTAATATCTTACGCAAAACGATTTTTAAATAATCCTTTTTCTATTCTCTGTATCAAAATTTATTTGCGGTGTAAGCTAATAAATTTGTTTAAGTAATTTAAACCTAAGTTCACAGAATACAATTACATACTCTGTTTCTTTACATATCTCACAGCCAGGTACAATAATCAGCACACATTTTAATGAATGGCTTATAAAACCATTCGATCCAAACCTTACGTGGTTATTAGAAGTTTTCTGTACTCAATATAGGGATATAAATAAAAAGGGTAAATTGACAGATAATGGACATTTGTCTTATGCTTCCCGAACAAGTCGAACATTCTTCTTACTGTCCATCCTTTATGTAACGCAACAGCCACCCTAGAGTGTGGCCATGAAACAAGCGAAATATGTAAATAAAATTAAAGATGCATAAATAAAATGGCCCTACACATGGCTGAAACTACATATTTTGTAGCCCACCAGTATAAGGCATTGTTAATATAACTAATAAATAATCAAACAAAATAAAAGTATACAGTTTTCAATTCATAGAATTATTCGAACTTAAGGGTATTTAATTATAATACCTCAGCAAATTTCGTTAATCATATACATACACCCTCTTCTATCAAAATATGTATGAAAATTATAAAATTACAGTTATACATTTCACTCTAATTTACATTTTTTACCCAATCCTGTCAGAAGGATTGTAATTTTTTTTAGTAATTATTGATTATACTTCCCGCCCACGCTGTGGCCCCACCGCGGAGTGTCCGCCCGCCCAGCCGCGGTCAGTCCCGCTGTCGTTTTGTTTCACTCTTATCTGATTTATCTGTGATTTAGGCGCGGCCGGGATCGGATTGCGGGAAACAATTACTTTGCGGGAAACCTGTTCATCATTTGGGAGCTGGACCCATTTGTTGCACTGCCCATTACGGCCAATCTTACCCTTTTCCAGTTTGAATGGCAACAATTGAAATTCTTTTCTTAAATATACGATCGAATAGAAATCGGCAATACAGACAAATGTTATTGTATGGTATGTAATGTTATTAATTTGAAAGGAACGGGTCATATTTCAGCCATATTACTATTATATGTTTACTAATAAATTTGGAAATAACTATTTCATGTATTTGATTCACTAATCGTGAAATTTTATTCTTTGGAAATGGATAAAAGGTCATTAATTATCATCATCAATTGTTTGATACGAGTACCTCAATATAGTATGGATTAGTTCTTGTAATATAAAGTTAATAAGAAGCACGCACATGTTTTTAAGATTCAATTTTGTTTTCAAAACTAAAAATGTAACTAAATTCAAGATAACACAGACCTTCTGTACTATTTGTTGACAGATGTGATGAACAATTGACAAATGAATGTGATGTGAAAACGCAGCTGAGACTACCTTACATCGGATTAGCTGAATACTTGTTGGCTACTTTTACGGCGTAAGCAAAATAAGTAGCCACGAAAGCGAAGTCTACCAAAAAAAAACCACTAACTTGTAACTGAACTCTAGATGCCATCAATGGATATTTCCCAAAACCTAACCGTAAACCCGTCTACCGTCCATAATTACCGCGCTATCGCACGATCTTGGTTGAAATAAATAGCTGATTGTATTGGGTATCATACATCAGTAATTAACTGTGCTTTTTGTTACAACCGGTAGCCGGTCGCGATGAAAAAATAAATAAAAAGGCTGATTGACAGCCGACGTATGCACCGGAACCACTGTTTAGTAATAGCAACATAATAACATCGAGCTTGTTACTCGATCTAAAGTACCTACAAACCGCAGATTCAACAGCATTATATATTTATAAAGACTGCAAATTACATAACCGAGAGTTAATAAACTGTTTGAACAAATTTATTCTATTCATGTGTTGCATTTGTCTGTCTGCTACGATCTTCTCGTTTTCTTTAATATTTTGTACTTTATTTAATTAATAAACAATATTTTTTACGAGTAAACTTCGATATGGAGCTCGACTTGCCTTCTTTAATATAAAAAAATCGTATCGAAACAGCGAGACTAACTTAGAAGGCATCAGAATAAATAGTGTAAAACATCGCCGTTAATATAATTGTGAAATATCAACTAAAAGCATCGGTTGTTACGTAGTGTTCCCTTCAACAACGATGTGGCCTTAATATATTTTTACTTTATTTCAGGCACACTCAAAAACGTTTAATGATTACTTAAACTATCAGATTGACTTAGTAAAGTATTTTCATACAATTTAATTTATTAAATTTTACACTTCCTTCTTGTCGCTGAAATCCTTTTTTCCTGAAAGTTACTTACTTGTTAGACAGAGTCAAACATTAAGAACAACGGGAAGATATACAATCAAAACAACAAAGTATGAATCAAGCATCGAAATAATTGATTTATCTTCATTAAATCTTAATGCACAATGTATGAGTGCCTCTAGCGATTCGATAATGGATAACTTGAAGGCAAGCCTGTTGTGCTGGGTTACGATACGATTAATCGCTTAGTTTAATTAATTAAAACCATCAACTAGCACATAGTAAATGCAGTCTATTGATAAATCAAATCAAATAGTTAGGACTTTTGTTCACACTATTAGTTAAAAATCGATCACAAAAACGCGTTAATAGTAGATAACATTGGTAAATAATAATAATAAATGTAAGGCGAATATCGTGATAGTAGTACTCTCGCAGTGTAACTAAATTTGTATCAAATATACGTATATGTTGTGTGTATGAGAGATATTATTAATGGAATCTAAAACATAGACTATTAGATTAGCGCATATACAATTTTATTAAGACGTAATAAAGATAGCTGGATCGTAGCGAATAATCGAATCGTAACATTGAATTAGATCTTTCAAGGCTTACTCCTTACAATGGCAAGCATAAGATGATTATCATTCCGTTTCATAAATACGTTAAGTATTGACAGGCCACTTACAGTTAGAATAACAATAGCAATGATGGCTTAATTATTAACAGTACCTAACTAAAAGTAGACAGTGTTTCAGATTCATTAAATGTATTCATTAATTAAAACTAATCAATCAGCAGCGTAGTCTACTACGTTACGCATTATCTACGTATTCACGGTCCTGTACTTTCACTTCTTTTGTTCAGATCGCTGTTCCATAAATCAATTTTTAGTGAACTATCGCTTATAATCTTTTTTATCATCGACTCTAATGTCATAATAACAATATTAATAAAATGGTAAATCGTTATATTTAGTCCATATTTAATTTTCCAATTGTCACTAT
>DWNJ01000200.1:0-17585 GCA_018250275.1 Udranomia eurus | reverse complement strand
CCTAATTCTGGTACCATCGAACCTTTTTGTTAGCTTATTAAAAACGGAGGAGGTTCTCAATTCGACACGTGTATATTTTTTTATGTTAGACCATACATAACTTTTTACAGAATGGACCAATTTTGACAATTCTTTTTATAGTGGATAGGGTATTTTGAACAAAATTTCTAACCCTAAGCGTAAAAAATTTATCGTGAAAGTGAATTGTAAGTGATTGAAAAGTGATTGCGTATTCACTTACTGATTTCACTGAGTTATGTACATCTCTCATATCTTGCAACTTCTCATATTAATCGACTTCTCATATTAATAAATTTGAAAAAACACCCTACGGGTGGAAGTATAGGGGATGATTGATTGTTCACTCACCGATTTTAATAATGAGGTGTGTGTAGCCATCCATCGGTTAAATTTTTTTGTTAAAATGTTAGTTACAAGTATTTATTTATTTTGAACCATTAAAACATGCGAATGTCACCTATTCATAATTATATTACGTGCCTTATTTTATGAATAAAGAGCCTGGTTTACATCGAGAAAATGATCCTTGCACATTGTATGAGTCATTGCTGGTTTTCCCCTTCTATTAAACCCGCCCCTCTAATTGAGCTAACCCTCAGACATCATTAGACTAGCGTGTAACATAAGAGCACGTACGTATTCGGTACACCTATAACTAACTAACACATGACACACTCATAGAAGTACTCGCTATTCATTATTTTTTAAGGCCATAGATTTTCGAAACAGCCGATTTCGCGCCAATATTATAGATAATAACAACAAGAAAACCCGGATGGGTAACTTCCGCTAGAGGGCCGGTGGACTCCGACCGACCAAAACCCTGACGCTGTTCCACTGCGGGACGGAGTCACAAGAACGCTTGCGCATACTTGCTCGACACTGGGTAGGTCTGATCGAAAGTAGTACTTTCATTCAGCAGTCGTTAAACCTCATCAGAGTCCATTGGGGGGAACCGGAAAAAATTCAACATACTGGTTGGCCACTAAACAGCACTAGCAAGCCGCATAGCGGAGTATGCCAGGCCCACCCCAGTCGCAAAAAGTGATCTGTGTCCAGCAGTGTATATGAAAATGTTGCGGCCACGTTGCCCCAACTACGACTACGAAACGTCTTAACGAATAATTAACGAAACTTCAGAAATAATTTCAAAACCGATTGACTTTATCATCTCAATATTCAAATTTATTAATAACACGGCACAGGAAACCATTTATTGAATTACTAAATTGACTTTTCGCGAACACAACACCTTTGCATAACATTTAAATTATTGACCAGTCAAGAAAAGCATTAACAATTCTTACACTTTCCAAACATAAAAAGTAGGTTTTCAAATACCGTTACGAAATATTCAAGGCTTAACCTGAATTATTGCAATTCTTATGCTTAAATTTGCGAATCTTTTGTTCGATATAAAGAGAAGCGTGTATTCGGACAAATTTGATTAAGCAAGCATGCAGCACATATCTATATAGCATAGACATGTGACTAATAAAGTTAAGACAGATCAAAGATAATACTGAAAACAATTACAATTATTTAGCATACCTTTTTAGAAAGTGTTGAACTACCGTATTTTTGTTGTTGAACTACAACTATTTTTATTTACCTTCTTCCCCCGGATAACGCCCGCCACGTAGGGCTTCACCTCCGGCCTGTCGGGCGTCTCGAGCGCCTGCTTGTTGATGTGTTCGATCAACTTCTTGCGGTTGAGCGGCCCGGTGGGGTCCTTCTCGCACGCGTAGTTGTTGCGTTGCGATGGGGGTAAAAAGTTGTCCTGCAGAGATGAGAATATGGAATGTAATTTTACAATAAGATAGTGGAAAAAGATGTTAATTTTATTGTAAATCAAATAAATGTGCGTTTTTTTATGTAATATGTAGTTAACTATTATGTCGTATATACATAATAGCTTGTAACCAAGTACTGATTACGTAATTCAATAGTGTGTATTGATGAAAGGTAATGCCTGATATTATAAATTTCTGAACGATTAACTATAGATGATAAGTACTAAAACAGATAAACATAAGTTCATTTTGTAATGTATAAATTATGTTGATTACTTGTATACCTAACTCTCGCCCTAAAAGTTTACCAACTTTGTAGCCACCACAAATTCCAGTGTGTATACACTTAATACCTACGAGTATATCTACTTAATTTGCCTCCTAACATGAACATATCTCAAAAAGATTTGTTCAACAACACTATAATTATTGTTTTTCCTTCTGTTCACAGATTGCTTGGTCATGTTACAATTTTATGCTAAAAAGTCATGAGTCAAAAAACCCCATGAAACCAATATATGTGGTAAACACAAAAGTGGATAATTTAATATTATGTATTATGTAATATAGTTATGTAATATAATATTATATATTTTGCAACAAATTTTACTCTAGTCTTAAAAAAATTTAAATTAAAAACAGTTGAATTAGCAGCAATAACAATATGTGTAATTAAAAATAAAATTACACCATTGTTTAGTGACCATTAGCAGGTGGAATCTTATCAGTCCATTGTTTCATTGAATACAAAGTGGAAACACAAAAGTAGGTCTTCCACAATCTTAATTACATGTGATAACACATAGGCGCTTACTGTACTCTTTAATAGATAACAATTTTGAATTGTACCATCCATTGAATTTGGAAAACTAACAGTAAGATGTGATTTTAGTGTTGAAATAGAAATAATTTCTATACTTTTATAATTTTTAATTGTGTCTTCAACATGAATTTATGAACATTTGGCAAATTTGACTAAACATTTTTGGCGATATTGAGTATATATAATGCATATTCTGATCCTTTTAGAGGTTGGGTCTGGGAGAATTGAATTCTGTCTGAAGTAAATTAAATCCCATTAATAAGGCAGGCACATAGATAAAGATGAGAGATGTGATCGACTCCAATCTCCACCCATACTATCTCTAGGCATATTAAATATGGAAGAGTAGTAATCCAAGTGTAGAACTGGGTGATGACTGTCACCCATAAATATCAGTATATGTGTAGTACCCTAATGCAGATATATAAATAAAATATTTTATTATAATATCAACAGTGAAGTTCCAATATCTTCTCAAAATATAACATTTTCAAAAAAATTACTTTTATGGTGTTGAGTTCTCAGGTCAAATGTGCATCTTTTAGCATAGCCTAGGAATCAAAGCATTTGTTGTTATTATTCACAATAAATTAATACATACATATATTGATAAATTTTAATCTGACATGATTAAAATTAAGAATAAAATTAGTTTTTATTTTATTTTGTGAACAGTTTTGTTCTCGCTAGTTGGAAAATATCAACACTTCACCGTCTATATATTATAATATTATCTTAAATTCTTATTTTATTCTTATTCTCATTATATCAACTTTTGTGTCAGTGCTACACTAGCATTTCTTACTATTATATCCAATTGTGGAAATCCATCTACCATTCAAAGTTAGTGTTATAATTCTAACATTAATAAGTTATCATTCTAACATTAAGGGCACATTATTTGGTAAAAATATGTTTGGCTAGTGAATACACACACATACACATAGTTATTTTATATATAAAACAATTAATTTTGTTGAATATATCTGTAAACTTTATATTTCTAATTTATCATCCAGTGAACCTAGAAGCTTCATATCTATTTTGAACTTATTTTCCATTTTTAAGCTTTCATAGTCTAATACTAAGACTAAGTTTATGAAATTGTCTTGTCTGTCTTTATTTGAATTTACTTTCGAAAACTCTAAATTGCCAATTTTGAAAATGCTTGGTACAAAAATTAACATTGGCCACATATACACACTTGAAACATGATAATATGTTTCCAAGGTTGATATATATTTAGAGTTACTCTGTGTATATAAAGTGAAGTAGTTCAGTAAATAGTACAATTAGCCAGCCCACTGCTTATTGTGAGTGACCTTCAGCTACTCACATGATAAAGAAAGACTCGTGTTGTGTAAAAATTGTATATAGGTGTTTAATATCGAAGGTAGGTATATGAAAAGATTAAAGCATGACTCTGTAGATAAGTTTTTCCTCAAACAGGATAAAACTAATCTTTTTTACACTGCAATATGATAATAAAGTATATCCTGATATTGTAATACTTGGATAATTACAGTATATATTTTATCAGTTTAAAAATAACAGTCATAAATAAATACTATATACAGAGTAATATAACATGATAAGTCTGTATTATTAAAATGAGAATTGCTCGCAACCAATTATGGTACTATTAAGTAACTAACAGAATAACTACTAAAACTACTAAAAAAATTAATAAAATACCGAAAATTTTTTTTTTACAAAAATGGAATCATTCCATTACTGTTTTTTTTTCTTTTTGTAAATTATATTTTTTTTATTTTATGTAATCATTTATAATTGCTTTTTTAATTGCCTGTTTTGTTAAGAAAAAAGTTGATTTTGGTGTATCTATATGAACTTATTATTTATTTTATATTTTCTTAACCTGAGAAACATAAGGGCCGATATCTAAATTCAACCGAATTCACTTTTCAACATAGCATGGTTCTGTCTCTAGTCATTTTTTCAGCTATTTTCAAATGCATAAGGACCGTTTTGATACATTTTCCAATCATATATAACCATAATGCTAATGGTCTTTTAATTTAGAAGAAAAAATCATGATATCAAAATTCAAATATCGGTCCTTATGCTTCTCAACTCGAGATTTAGTAAAATTGGAGGTACAAATAAATTATTAAGGAGACTACAATACTAGTCACTTTTGACTTTGTGGGGCTACCAAGCAAGAAATATAAATAAAAATCCAACAAACCCTTGCACACAGAGCAAATCCACCCGAAAAACGTTTAATCTTAGATTTGTAACAAAAAAATCGTACTAACATAATATTAAGGTGGTTAAGGCAAAGACTGGATATGTACTTAAATCCTTGGATGTCTTTGGGTTAAGGTGGTCAATCACCTGTCATTTTCTGCGTAATATCAATGGTACTTACATCTGGATCGACCTCCTTGGCGAGCATAGTGAGCTCTTCCTGCGACAGCTTGGCCAATAACTCATCGACGTCCACTTCATCGTACGTCGACAACTCCCGTCCGTACAATTTGGCCGGCGTCGTCATCGTCGTGGTCTTCGTACTCGACGACTTCTGCAACCACAACAACACTACACTCGCACTTGAACTGTTACGTAAAACTTGGAACTAACAATTTAGATTCAAGATAAACATCGATTTTTGACAGCGACTACACCACACCCACAGCTTAATTGATCGGTTCGGTGACACAAACTACACGCCACTACGTTGCGGTCGCCATTTTATACATGAATAGAGCAATTGATTTTACCAATTATTCAATTGGAATGTTGCTTACATTAAATTAGTTTAACTTAGTTTAGTTTCGAATAAATTGCAACTATGCAACTATTGTCGCGAACGCCCTCTTCGAATGACAGATGCGGACTGGAAATTAAAGTTATGTGCGAAAGAGATAGATATAACGATTGTTTAGTACGTGAGAATGCGACAACAGAGCTGGAGTAGGGTAGGGTACTATCTGCTTGTTTGAAGAAGAAAGGCTGGTTCAATACCGGTTTCTTATCAAGGTTTCGATAAGTGAAATTAAAAAATATTTTTAAATTGGGATAACGAAATACTGGAAATAAACGAAATATAATAATCATGTATGTGCTTTGGTAACATACTATTGCAGAAGTCATTTATGTTATTTACCATGTCAAAATTGGTCTTAATTTTGGGTGCAAAAGGTAAATAATAATAATAATAAATAGTATTTTATATCAAAAAGATGATACGGTTAGTCGCCAACCATTATTTATGTCAGAACTAATATATATATTTATGATCCTATCTATCCCGGTTAGTAGAGTAAGATCTAGAGTAAAGCAGAAAGAGGTTGTCGTATGAGAAAGTTCTCCTTTGAAACATTACGCTCAATTTATAGCTCTTCCTTAAATTTACTTAAAGTTAATTCATAAAAATATTTTGTCAAAAAATAGCTTGGGAACAATTGATGCAGCCGGTTCTATATATTGTTCATAATTAAAATTGCCCTACTCTTAATAATGGAACTATTCTTCGTATAGTTGCTACAGGCGGAAGACTCACACCATCAGCGAGGTCGTGACATTTCGTGTCACAATGCTCTTCACAATGGAGGATTGCGCAACGTTCTGTTTCATACGCGCCCGCCTAATGGCGCTTTGGTATTGAACTCACGACGCCATGCCACGACCTTAGTTTATACAATCGCTTGAAGTAATCGTAAGACGTCAGTTTAGTAACATTACGTTCATAAACCGCAAGCCGAAGTTTGTGTAATGTGTATAAGATCAGTACATTGGCAGTACAGAATATATAACTTTTTTTATATATTCCGCCTCTGCTTACCTACTGGACGGATTGGCGAAAGATCTAGGCAATACAAAGTATATCTAGGATTACCTACATACTTAGAAACGTTGCAGATATCAAAGAACTCTGTAAAGATAAACAAAAATACTTATGGTGGTATATATACGTATGTTATGGAATTATTTAATTACTTTGTGGGTGCTATAGTCAAATAGCTTTCTATATTATTAGGATATTAAAATCTAATAGTATCGTTTATTTGGTATTTTCAGAATGTAATGAGTTAAAGGAAAATAGGTATAGTTCTGTATGTAACGGTGGCTTTTCTGTCATTTTAATTTCATACACAAATATGATACCTACTAATTATAAGATCGTCACGAGTTCGTATGAGCGCTGTATAATGAAATCAAATATCATTCTACTCATGCATTACTGAAAAAATGCTTCAAAACTGTTCTCGAACGCGCAATGATTTATTCAGTGAAATTAAACTGAACTTCAGTATTGAGCGGTCATTGCTCCACCCGCAATGTTGCCTCGAATAAAAAGTATCCTATTTTATAGTCAATAAAAAGTGATCTATACGAAACCTATTCAAAAGTGTTGAAAGTGGAATTGCAAACAAATTTTAGTATTTTTAAATGAGGGTTAGCAGAATAATATCTATATATAGTCTAACTATAATAAAATGTTCATTACTATTTCATTAGCGTTTTAAATTTAAGCGTATACATTTAGACATAAAAGAATAACTCAAGTATCTATTATACATATCTATCCCTTGAACTTTGAATCCGTAAAATTTGAATTGTTCGTTTATGTTATTGTTTTGTATTTCTTTTAAGCATCAAACAATATTGCATCACCTCACACGGTCAGATCAAAACGAAGAGACTCCTTGTAAAAGCGGACTCACACGGACAGATCAAAACTTAAACTTATCGTTAACAGTACGTAATGTAAATCATCGGGCAGAAACTAGTCAATAGATGATATTTATAGGTAGCACTAGTCTAATCTCTTGTCTGGTTGGCAGATGCAAAGGTCTTATAAGTCACGTCTCTCAATTGAAAGGATGCTGTTATTGAAACAGTACGTGGGCGAATTGTGTGCTCGATGCGGCAAAAAATCTTTAACTGTTATCTATTACTCATGACTGGAAATCGTTGAGTCACGGTTCCTTGCTCAACGCACATGATTCAAATAATTTAATTACTTACCTTTTTACTCATTATTATTGGTATTATTACTTCTTCAATGTAAAAAGCGCTCTGCGGTTGGTTCCTACGTTAGGGGTCACCCATAAATACAATAAGGGGGAGGGGTCTCAAAAATGTGACCGGTTGTGACAAACACGGGGAGGGGTAAAAAAATATAGCTCTTTACTTCTTTCCCATTTACCATTGCATCTACATCACAGCTATCAATAGCCTATTGATGATCCTGCTTGTGTAGCCGCATGCTTGTATACATCATTTCTATACTCATAGCATTAAAAGTATTAAAACACGCTAGAAGTCACGCTTTATGATGTTCTAGTATTGAATTTATAAACTTATCCCACCGTTATTATAACTCCCATAGCCTGAGAGGTTCGAAGTCATTTACAAAGATGTTTTGTTTACACTTGAGGCGTGTTACGCATGAGATAGCGTGGCGGGTTGGATGCTGTGACGTTGTAAACATGATAGCAAAGTGCATTTATTCTCGGTGCAACGATTGGACTGAGTCACCCGTACAGTTGTTTTGTTTGTAAGTTGCAGATACAATTTGATGCGCTGATGATTGATTCGATTAAACGTTTGTTCCTGTTGACCACGCTACACCAGTCTAACCGCTGGCGGGCAGCCAACCTGCTATAATTGGTGGTCGCCACACCAGAGACAAACGGTATTCTTAGCTGCACTCGGCCACTGGCCTTCCAAACAATATTAACGTTATTCCAACAAAAAAAATAATAGCCATTCGTACTTGACCTCCTAACACTAGGGATGTTACAATAACATTCGCAAAACGCAAAGGTGAACGACCTCCTTGGTCGAACTAAAAATAATTGCACATCAAAACGCCTGATATTTCAATGTCGTTTGAAAACTAAATTGTCAACGACATTGATAATGTAAATGTGGTGTTTATAGTCCGGAATGCAGTGTCCGTATTATAAGTGCTAATAAATTAGCCAAGAATATGTCTCTGCCGTTCGGGCCGCCACAACAAGTGTCGCCGCTAATAAGAGGCATTCGATTTGGGTTATTGTTCGCGGGAATCTTTTACGCTCGAGTTAAGCAAGCTAGGTACAATTCATTGGAGGCAGCATGGAAAGAAGAAGAAGCAGCGAAGAAAATCATACGCGATAAGGAATTAGCAAAAGTGAAAGCGATAATTGCAGCCGAAGAGAAAGAAGCCATCCGCAAAATTGAAACAGGAGAGATGTTCAAGACCGGTAAGAATCGTAGAGAAATATTAATATGAATCGTGTCTAAATGTACTGGTGTTTGCGTTAATTCACTTGGAATGGTTAGATGTTATGGAAGGTAGACACGCCATAAGAACCCATAACATAAATGTAGCATTTAATTTCAAGCATTTTTTTCTTTTTCAGATTGATGGTTCTATTCATCAAAAGAAACATATTTCAAAACGTAAATAGTAAACTCGTTTGGTTGATTTTCTCATTTCTTAAGACATAAATAATAAAGTATAAACTCTTGACTATTGTTGTTTGATTGAAATTCGTCACACTTTCATAGTATTTTTTTTCTTTTTTTAGTCATAAGAACAAAAATAATCTTTTTCCCTCACTTTCCCGCTGTCCCGCTGTTCAGTTTCATTAGAATCATCAACAACTCATTAAACGTACGTATTCATGTCGTATGTAATTGTAATTTGATTTCATCGACTGGTTACACATTTAAAGAAACTTCCTTATCATTCTATTGCAATAGGATATTTCAAATTTGATTTAAAAAATAAAGATAAAACTCATCTATCATGTGTTTATTTACGTACATCGTTCAAAACAAATTGCGCACATACGGAAAACAAGGTGCATTTAGATACATTTCTATAATTATGAGTTATGGCCTGCTTTAGTAAGAAGCGTATAAAGTATTGTTAGACTTACCGGTTATCATTTAAATTTACGATGCGTCCACCATAAGAACCCGTTATTAGCGACAAACGAGAAAGTTGTTAAGTCGTGGCTTTTCGCTGTTATATTGTGACTGGCTTTTACACTGCAGTTAAGTTAGAAGTTAAGCGAGGAAATATTTTTTTAGTTGTATATTCAGTGACAGTTACTTTTATTATTTTGCAACGAGATTTTTACACCTTAAGATAACTTATATCATGCTCTATAAACTCATCAAAATCGGTGCAGCCGTTCCAGAAATTAGCAGTACAGTCATAATGACAGACAATAACACACTTCACTTGAAAAAAAGACTTATCTTGAAATCACAGTCAGACACTTAAATTTTATTTATAAGTATAGATTATAGTTACATATATCCTACTGGTGGCCACAAGTTTGTCCAACTACTAGGCCCGGAGCACACTTTACTTCTCTTAAATGTCGCTACTCCGACCAAATATTTAGACTCTATCGGCCCTTGCAATTGTCCACGTCTGGACAAAGGTCCAGAAGTGGAAGACGAAGGACGTTACATAGATAGAAGACTGTAACATATACTAGTGATAGAAGTAAATAGATAGTGGTAATGGAATTCACAAGATATTCTACTACTTTTCTATGCGCTCACTCAACGCTAGTCGCTTATGTAAAGTTTAAGTGTGGCACATTGTTTGATATTGCATCAATGGCACCTATAATTTTACAACGCTATTGTCATCAGTATGTGATTTCTCAACAGCTTTCTACAGTGTGAGTATAACATATGCGTATTAAACCTACTTGCTATACAACGATGATGTCAATATGCTAAAAGCATATTTTTTTATAACCAGGAGGTAGCAAACGAATCATGTATTGGAACGCGTCACGTAAGTGTGTCTCCCTTACCACGCCCTTCAATCGCCCAGAATACAACAGCGAAAACACTGCTGTTATAAGGCACGGAATGTTTGACATGTCTTCCGAATAATTGGTAGCCATAGTTACATTTTTCGATTGAGAACCTATTAAACGTGAACACACACACGCAAGACGCATCTCAACTTTGCATCCTAATAAGAGCGTGGATTTCCACGCGATATACCGCATGTTTATGCTAGGAAGTGTAGCATTACCATAAGACTGAGTCGAATGATTAATTCATGCGCTGGAAACGGTAGGGTTAACCGTTCTGCCGCAGTGACTTTGAACAACGTAAACTGGAGTATGCAACGCGTATTAAATACTGTACCAGTTTATGATTAAGTGACTGCACTGTCGATGTTGGCTTTGAAGTATTTGAATGCCCCAATTGACTAACGATTGAATAACAATTCGCAATAAATGTTTCAGAATCAGAATTTTGTTAGCTTGTACGAATTACAAACAAATTAAAAACTATATTTATGTTAACGGTTCTGCCGCATAGCATCCGATGCGTAAATTGGAGTAGATATGAAAAACTGTGTCATTGTAGTGACTGTAAAATAAATGTATGCTTAGAAGTATCTGAATGACGCAATTGAATATTTATTTCTAGGTGTTATAACTTTATGTGAAATACAAAACAAATGAAATCGAGTACAACTATGTATCCATGAGCATTCAAGCCCAACTTGGACCATCGACACAGAATTTCTATGAAGTAATACGTACAATCACTACTGTACCTTGACACAAGAATTACTTTATGTTCATTTATTGAAAAATCAAAGTTCACGGCGTATAGAAGAACTATTGACTTCTCGGTAACTCTATAATACTTAAAATAATGTTTGTTACTTACAGTTACTTGATTTCCTCATTCCCAAACTAGTAACCGAAAGAACATATGAAGTTGACATTTATATTGGCACTAGAAAAATATAGGTATTTAGTGTTTAAGCCCTCTTAGTAAAAATACTTATCTCCTTAATATCGTAATTTTCCGTCACATCGATGTACGGGCGTATAAACTACATATATTATACCAAAGATACTAACAGTAAGTAAGAATCAAAGTTCTTATTAAGATCTTATTAGTAGGATAGGAGAATGCGCATCAACTGCATCCCAGCCTTCGGACTAAGTCACAAGGCTTGCATTGATGTGGTCTCTGAATGTGCACTGATCTGTTTAACCGCAAGTTGGAATGGAATGAACATTTACACACACAATTAATTGTAATGCATTGACAATTATGTAGCGATTAGCACAATTAATTGTAAAAGACTGATCATGTGTTTCGTTTCACAATCCGCCTTTGATTAGATATAGTTTTATTCAGATTCTGATAAATGTAGGGTCCTAATAATCCCAAGTATGTGATAAATAAGTAAGTTTATTTGTTTATTATTATGAAGTTTGTGAGATTTCTTCGTATTATGAATAAATGATTCCTTTCCTATGTTGTGGTTGTTGTTGCCTGTGCTTCTAGCTTTAGGAAGGATGGATAATAATGATAGGGAAATGCCGATACAGTTAGACAAAACATGACAACTCAAAATCGACCGCAGTTCACTCAGCTTCCTGTGACTACACTACACAGACGCCAGAGCCGCTTACCTATCTAGAAATAAAACATACTGCATTCTACTGCAGTGAGGTTATCAACTCTACAACATTATGTGACGGCACTTCAATATAACAAAACTACTAACTGCAACGATTGTTATCCGAAGAAGCGGAAAATGTAACGGCTAAGTTACATTTTCTGTGGGTAAGGTACAGAAACGAACGTACGCAACGAATCAGTCATGGTCCGTGGTCACAGCTCGTTATGCAGTCGAAAGCAATCATCGATAGCATTGTCCGATGTCTTGAAATGTTGGTACATAACTAGGTCTTTCGCTGCTGGGTATGTGGACCTTGGATGTAGGCTAATATGAACCAGAAGAGAAGTATGATTGCTGCCGTTTTATATATCGCTGCTTATGAACGAAAGGGCCATAAATCAAAATTGTTCAAGATTACTTTTAATCAAAATATATGGTCGGTGACACTCATTTTCATGTTTCACAAAGACCATTACGCTTACGTATGTTTACGGGTACCTTATTGGCACCTTAACTAATTAAAAGTTCAGCCAATACAAACAAAAATTTTATAAAAAAATTCAACGCGGTCTCGCGATTAAATTACAATTTTGATGTGGCTCTTCCGTTTATAATGATCGATATATGTAATTGACCTATATGCTCGGTTTAATCTTCCTTCATATAAAACAAGAATTAATTCGACTCTATTTGACGTTAACTAAATATATATCATAGGTGCATTGTATCAATGTTACACTCATTTACAATCGAACTAAATTGGTTCGATCACATATATTTTTTATTTCAAACATAATATTGATTTGCATAGCCCAGTTAATTTCGTATGGCGTAAGTTTTACGTGAAGCAATCGTGCTGTTGAAAAATAGATATTAGACAACCCAAATAATACAACAACTAGTTGAACTAGTGTGACATCAGGACTGGTTTTGATATCTTTAAACATAAAATATGCATTTAAGCATAATGCACACGACACGTTTGTGTTTTGTAAATATATTTGTAGTTCTCTCGACCACATGGGCCGAATTTGGGGTACATTTTTTTTTATAAAAACCACTAGCATGTCAATATCTACTAGTAAATGTGTTAACCTGCTAAGCTCAAAGGCTTGTGTTAGGAGTGGGTTAATCAATAGTGCATCAATAGTCCTCACACCTATGGTAAGGATTGAACCCACGATCTCTCGATCGTAAGTCCCACACCCATTGGGCTATTGGCCCTTCGCATAAGCTGTGGCCGCAACTGCTGAGCAAGAATATGTCCCACTGCTGGGTAGGTCTCTTCCCCAACTGGGGAAGGCTTGGAGAATACTTCGCCACACTCGTATAAGTAAATTAGTAATATTTAGAAATAGTCGGAAAATATCTAAATCTAGATATTTTCCGATTACTAGAAATAGTTAAAGTATATTTGATAAATTTTCGTACGTAAACTGTCGACCTAATTGTTAGTTTAATGTACATCATACTCGGTTACGACAAATGATTTCCGTAACAGTATGACAAGAAAGCAAAGAGTTTGCTTATTAACAATGCCAATGACGCTAAAAAAGGATTTTTTCATTTACATAGTGTTACGGGAAATTTCAATGAAGAAACATGTTACACTTAATTGCTTGTTATAAATCCCGTTAAGGAAACCCGAGTCGTCTGTAGAATAAAATTGCTCGTGTCCATAAAAAAGCGGCAAACTTGCAGAACCTGTTCGGTTGCATTTTTTCTTTTTGTGAAAGACTTTCGTACTTGTTTAGGCGTGAATAATAGGTTTATATACATAGGATACTATATATATTACACTGTAGTATACTGATTGGAACTGCACACGGAATATGTTTTGAAATGACCACCCGTTTGACACAATGGCCCCAAACCGGATTGTCGTTCGAAGGGTTTCGATTCCTAGCGAGACATCGCCTTGTATGAAAAAAATTAACTGAGAATTTTTGTTCTTGGTCTGGATGTTCGTGACTTGTTTGTGTGTTCTTTCTACGACACACAGAGCCTAAGTCCTAAACTAGTGTTTTATATTTTAGCTCTACTTTGCATGTATGCCTAAAACTTACGATGAAAAAGTATCGACATCGAAAGAGTATCGTTTTCCGATACTCTTTCAACATTAGTTTTAAGTGAGAAATAATAAAAAATACTTTTCTGAAGATTTACTTGTGCCGTGCGTGAAGTGCACACTTTTTATTACGATTTCATTTTACCATCATCACGTCAAGTGAAGAAATCCTGTAAAAATTCAGTTCACTCTGTGAACGTACATTGACCCATTATTGCCGTTAATGCAAACGCTTGTGTCGAATGCTCCTTTGGCGACAAAAATCAGAGCAGCGAATCGAGGTGAAACGATATCGTCGAGTTGCCAAGTTGTTACGCTCAAGTAATTTTACGACGAACTTTCGGTCGTATTTTTCGAACATTATGAACAAAGGGCAACAAGGGAACAAGTAAAAGAGTGTGTGAGTGTGACGGAGAATTTAAAGTACATAAGACAGAGTATGAAGGGAAGTATATATTCCTAAACTTTCTAAATAGTCTCAAAACAATTATTTTGGGAAACATACTTTAACACTACTATTGATGTTTTTAATGAACGCCGTGTTAAGTAGAGTTATATTATTTATTATATTCGATATGAGTGAATTTGCCAATTACTTTGTGGACACATAATTATTTCTTATTGATTTGAAATGACTCGTAGTATTAAGTAGTCGTACTTAGCATACGTTGAAATACGTATCAATTATTTCTATTGTAAGTCTTTTAGCGCTCTTACAACACAACATCGCACAGCCGTTAATATTATACTTGCGTCCGATCGTTCGTTAAATCGATAACAATTGTTCTAATTTGAACGCAAACGGGCTACTCGAATGGATTCGACACAGATTTTGTTTCGACACAGGCCACATCAGACGATACGGTTCGTTTTATTAACGTGAAAGTGCATTTTTCACGCATAGACGTGCAATATGTGCTAATCTATCGTTTATGATTTAAGATGATTTTATCATATAGTAGTGTACATTTTTTTAAACTACATTATTAAACTTACGTAGTTGCTAGTAATGAGGCTAAGTCTAAGATACAATACTAAATTGATTAGTAGGCAATTTGGAGTAGGAAAAAAATAGATATGGTAGTGCCCGCTGCAGACAAATACGGAATTTGCCCCAAAATTATAAAGATAAAACTATAGATTTAGACATATACTATACATATACCATACATTTAAACTGGACATTTAGTATACATTGGAAACAAACAAATTAAAGCTTGGTTATCTAGAATTCTGAGGTGCAAAATGCTTTGGTGACTACGGGTGGGTATTTAACGTTTGCAGCCGCGTATTACTGTTAAATTACCTGCAATTATCGCAATCTAACCAATTGATCGTGCCATTACTGTCTCCGAGATAGGCTTTCCGACCCAGTTAATCATTTAAGTGAAGCTAAAACGGAGTTAATTTGTGCGAAGTTTATATGCACATATCTATATTTAAAATTTTAATAGCCAAGTACGGCCGAGGCCGAGAATTAACGGGGTAATGTAAATACAGTTGTTCGAAATGTTTTTTTTGCTTTTAACGAACCTTTACGTATTAATATTTTCGTTATACAAGTGGTTAGAAGATATGATTACATCATCATGATCAATTACAGTCCCATTCTTGGATATAAAAAGCTTCAGCAATATTTTGGTAGTACATAGTTGAAATTAGAGATTTTTAATAAAATCAATCATTCAATTTCAATAAACAGCAAATGAATAAAAAAACAACTGCGTAGCGCTTCCTTACGCATATAGATATGTACTCGTACAAAGGAAAGGACTTCCATTTCGTATAAATAGATACCTTTGATTTGCTTGAATTGTTCAAAACTGTTTATTTTCTGATTACAACAGTCATGAAGGTCATTACGGCAGTCAGTCTTCTCTGTCAAATTTGGCCTGGAGAACAGCAGCAACATCAGTTACACTGGTTTGTCAGAACGTGGGGTAGCACACCTCATCTCGAGCAGTACAAGAGGCCATCGAGGTGCTTTTAGTGGGTGGAAATCCCTAGGGGAGGGCACGCCAGGCAGCATGATAAATATGATAAAGTTAAAAATATAGCCGGGAGCGGCAACTTCTAGTTTTTGCCCAGCTAAAAAACAAAATTGAAGATCCCCGGTTGCAATACATAGCGTATTTCCAAGAAAATTCTTGGCTTAAAGTACACTTATTTGAATTCGCGAAAAATTCGTATATTCGCAGACAGTTATGAGCCCGTGTCTAAAATAATAGCGCGTAGGAATTTCTCTTGACCTAGCTCATTCATGGTCAATATCGTTGGCCTGACCTTCAGTGTCTGTACATCTGGTTCTGTAGCGAATGTAGAATGGCCTCATTGAGCCCTTGGGTAGAGGTTTAGAGGTTAGGGCCCATTATTCCAAGTAAACAATTACTTAGAATCGTTGTACCTATTCTGAGTAACTGTCTATTGACCTAGACATAGAAACTAACTGAAATTATAAATTGTTTTTTCGACCTCCAGAAATATATGAATTGTAATATTTTTATAGCTGACCCGGCGGACTTCGTACCACCTCCCAGTCCCCGTCCCACAACTTTTTCATTTATAAACCGATTACTAATATACTGTGGTAAACTTCACTTAACATTTAGAAACAAACACTAAAAGTGAAGCTTACCACAATATATCAGTGAAAACTGCATTCAAATCTGATCAGCAGTTTTTAAGAGTAGCGTGCAGAAACTCACAGACAATCAGACAAATAGTCAAAAATTCTAGAAATCAGACAGCAGTCACTTCTCTCCCTGACCACACCCTTCAAACCATAACACAGCAGCAAGAACACTGCTGTTATAAGGCCGAAATAGGTGTGGCGGTGGTGCCTCCGTAGTCGAACCGTAAAAGGTAGACTGCATGCTCGTTCGCTACCTCACAGTTATAAAAAAAAATTAAAAATCCCAATACTTTCGAATGGTATATTTGTTCATTCAACAGATTATAGAAAACACTAAAGGTGGCCACAGTTTATGTAGCCGACTAGTCTAATAGTGGCCGGCATCCTAATAATTACAATTACTATTTATGAACTATTACTACATGTTTAAGAGACGAGTACGTAGGTAGCTAGGTGATACAGATCGCAGATGTGTTTCTACCCTTGAGCCTAAATTGGAACTGAGACCTTTACCTTATCATTCAAACCAATTCCAAGTCTTCATTAACACAAGTGCAAGTTTACTGCTACATTACAACAATTACAATATGCAGGGCCGGATTTAGAGGCATGCAAACCTGGGGTAACGAATTAGCGGAGGCTCTTATTCAGTGGCGTATTGACACATTTGCCGCCAGTAGACAAAAAAAGGTCTTCCCCTATTGGTCTCTGCCATTCGACACCCTAGTCCACTACATTTAATTTGAATATACGTGTTTTTTTTGTGGGTGCCCCTCTCTTGTGGCACCGGGACAGTAGCCCCGCCGGCCCTCCCTAAAATCCGGCCT
>DWNJ01000199.1:0-17603 GCA_018250275.1 Udranomia eurus | reverse complement strand
ATATTTCTAAAACGTACAAAGACACGTACGAATAGAAAACTTAGAGGAAGGGTTCTTGTACGTATGTCTTATCATACATACATCTTTATCTATACGTCTATATACGCATCTTAGCTTTTACTCGCGGCTTCGCCCGCTTGGAAATTGGCCTGTCACATAAAGTTTCGTGAGGGACCATTTTAAATAAATAATAACAATATATGTACATACAGCATTTTCTGACTTTATTATCTGTCAACGTCTATTTGACCCCTTAAGGGTGAAATTTTCAAAAATCTTTCCTTAGTGGATTATTAGTGACCTACATCATGCGATATTTTAAGTTTCTAAGTATAGTGATTTAGGCTCTGAGTTCATATCAGTCAGGAAATTGAATTTTATATTTATAGATAAATAAAAATGTGTGTCTGTCAATTCAAAATAAGTCTGTTTTCTCAAGTGCTTATAATTAGTTATTTACATGACAATAGAATACAAACAAACACTTTTTTTTCATTTGAGTGTAAGCTCCCGGATGGTTCCAATTTAATTTGGTGAAGATCTGATAATTCGTTTCGGAGACAGACAACGGAACCTATCAAAAAAATACAGCAGATGCGAAACGATTGCGGCAATCGCCAGTGTATGTATATATTGTTTGTATCATTTACACACAACACACACGCCTGTGTAATGGACGGAACCAATAAAAAGGAAAAAATAATAAAAACGTAAAACCGCCTTCAAAAAGAACAAAATAATTTGAAGAGGAAAACTGCTCAGGAAGTCGGTGCCAGTTTTTTTTAAAAGATGTAGACCAAAGGCATCTACTTCGTAAAGTTTCCCTCTTCAAATTATTTTATTATTTTTAAGGCGGTTTTTTTACAACTGGGAGGTAGCAAACGAGCATCCAGTCCACCTGGTGGTAAGTAGTCACTGCCGCCCAAAGACATCTGTACAACCCAAGACAGGATCGACGTCGACAAGGTCGACCACAAATGCGTTGTCTGAGCTTCCTCTGAGGACCGAGTCGGGAGGCCTCGGTTAAGCGCGCCTCCCAGACCACACCCTTCAAATCAGAACACAGCAGCAAGAACACTGCGTTATAGGGCAGAAATAGGTCTGCCGCTGCTGCCTCTGGAGTCGAACCGTAAAAGGTTCTACCACCTCCAATTACACAATTAACCTACACATCGCTGAGGTTAGAATGTTAAACGTCAGATGAATATGCATGTATGTATGTGTGTTCGCGAGTTTCAGGTCAAACGCTGTTTATGTAATAACTAATTACCAACGTCACTTGTCTTGTTCGTCGTTCGTTGACGACTAGGCGACATATCCTAGCGTTGCTTGACCATTTTAAGTACAACATACGAACAAAATTATGAAAGAAAACGATATTGTGGTAAGGGAAACAGTGAACCGAGGCGTCCCAACTGAGACATTCCATAGCTGACCAGCTGTAGTGTATGGCCGAGTGCCACGCATATTTCTGCTTACAACAGCAGTGCGCTTGATGCTGTGTTCTGGTCTGAAGGGTGGGCTGAGAGCCTGAGAGAGACATAGTTACACCGAGATGTTTCGAGTTAGACATTCCACAGTTGACGAGTTCTAGTGTAAGCACATCGACATACAGACAAAGTTGTTTCACTAACGTCTCTCTAAATTCCATTACATAAACTAAAGCGGCAATAGCCCAATGGGTAATGTGTCGGTTTTACGATCGAGAGGTCGAGGGTTCGATCCTCACTCGCCATTGTACTGAAATGAAAGCTCGGCTTGTGTTAGGACCCTAACACAAGCCGAGCAATCTGCCAGGGCGTACAAATTTTATTGGGACAATTTTATCACGTCCTTTTAACAATAAATAAATAAATGAATAAATCAAACAAAACTAAATTAAATATAAAATACTTAAAAAATAAATATGAAATAACACTTTCACACTCATAGGGTTACCTGTGTCGTGGGTGCCATGGACAACATACAAAGTCCACAACACAAACATCCATACTGAGAACAGAAATTTAAACTCATCACACAAATTTCTGCCTCGCTAGGAATCGAATCCAGGACCCTTTGAACGGCACTCCGGCATGGTGACCATTGCGTCATACGGGTCGTCGTAAATGTTAATTGTATTATCATATTATTACTGTAATGATTAATTATAACGAATATTATTGTATGCCCGAATAGAATAGACTGTTCTAAGCCAATTATTTTGTTTGTAACATCTCTGTCAAACAGTCAACAATAAATAATTTTCATTTAATTTATTTCTGTACGTCGGAGGTAGTGACTACCTCATACAACCAACCAACTAATCGACGCAAACAGGATCGAAATTTCTACCATATAATACGAGTTGCTGTGTTCTGGCTGGTCCGGTGCGGAAAGTCATTCAACCGAGGCGTTCGAACTTAGTCTCGGCCTAAAATAGAACTTCGGTGTTGTTTTGGGTTAACTACGTCCATGGGCTCCACGTTCGTTTGCTACCTCAATATTATAAAAAATACTTGTTACAGATTTTTGTGTCCGCTAATTATCAATCTGATTATCTTGCCGTACGTTATTTTTGCCGAGAAACCTGGCCCTTTGGCTAAAAAATTTCTTCTTATCGAGAAAAGATCTTGTGAAAACAATTGGTGGAAAACCCTACTGATGATTGGAAATTATGGTGATACTGAGAATATGGTAAGTTACTTAGAATAAGACTCTCATTGCTTCATCTCGAGTTTAACCTTATATGTTTACATCCTTGGCTATACCAATGACATTATTTTTACGTTAAAAGAATTGTAATTGTAGCCTGACGAATGTCCAATAGGAAAGCTTTGAAGCTAGCTCTGATTTGATGTCATTCGTAAAGTATGAGATTCGTTAATCTTCGTTGTCGCCTTGCGTGATCCTGCATTAAAATAAATAAATTATACGACCAATAACATCATCGTTATCTTTCATATAAGGTATTTTTCATAAATTAGTTAACTTGGATGAGACTTTAAGTAGGTACCTACTAGATTTTAAATTGTGATACCTAAACACCTTACATCTTAAAGCTTTAAACTGTACTTCTTTAAATTCCAGTGTTATCCAATACTATGGTCATTGTTCTGCGACTTCCACTATACTGTAATTAGCATTACGATCTACTGGATCTTTCTCAAGAACAGGAAGGCTGGTCTCTGGGTCTTCTTAGCATGTGCCATGGCATCAATTATCGTGCCAATAATATATGCATATAAATACGCACTGCCAGCCTTTCAGACCTTTGATTTTCGGTGAGTAACATATAAAGCACATCTATTTCTGCCTTATAACAGCAATGTTCTTACTGCTGTGTTCTGGTTTGAAGGGTGCGGCCAGGGAGACATGCTTATGCGAGGCGTTCCAACTTAGTCGTCAGAGGTAGCAACGCATTTGTGGTCGACTTAAGAATGATCTTTGATCCTATCTCGGTTTAATTACAGATGTACACGGGCTCTTGCTCGTGATCGTCTGTTACCTCTGGGTTATAGAAAAAGAGTTCTGGTTGCTAGTTTTGATTTGTAACATTGAGGTATTGGAAAGTATGCAGTCTATCTGTTGGTAAGTGCTCACTGTCACCCATGGATTTATGTAATTAACCCAAGGCAGGATGATTACGCACTACGCAGGATAATGATGATGATTAAATCCAATGACCCAAGGAAGCCAATATTGGAAATTGCTTGATTGATGAAATTAGGATGAATTTTCATTTTAACACGCTTTTATTAGCTTCCGTCGTATGTATGTATGTATCGCTGTAACGCACTCTTTGAACGTGATTTTGACCGACTTCGGTGCGTTGGATTAATTTGAATTTTTGCACTTCTGTCAAGGACCGATGATAATGCAATAATCTGATTATTTTACTTTTTACTTAATTTTTTCACAAAAGCGTGTTTTGTTTAATTTTTTTTTAATTAGACTATTAATTTCTTTATTCTTAATTTATTCTTGGAAAACTGTATCCAACAGAAATTGGCTACTATATACATTTCTCATAACATGATTTTTTTACATTGTTTTGAGGTGGCATCGGTGGTAATTCTATATAAAATCTATTTCTCCTATCTATTTACTATTTCTCCTATCTATTGACAGCTATGGCCTTGTGAAATATTAATGGGTTAATGATAATGATAACTGAGTAAATGTTAATGATAATTACAGGGCCTCCGACAACTATCGCAAGTACATTATAGGGGTGCCGGCGTATACAAGGAGTCACTATCGGGCTGGACCGTATTTCGTGGGTGCGGCATTCGGATCCCTGATGGCTGTGTTTAAGCCCACGAAATACAGGAATGTCATATCAAAGGTAATTTGAAATTGTTGTTTTTTGATTTTCAAGAAATCTAACCTCTGATTTGTGCAATTCACGTACCGATTTGAAAGTAACAATTTAATTATGCAATTTGAAATTTGAATCAAGGAATTTCAGCCATTTCTTGTGGGAACAATTGGTTGGCCGCATAAATTTGAAAAAAATTAGACATGCTGTATAAGGAGAAAAGTTAAGTTGTGTACAAGTATAACTTTAGTGCAATAATTGATGTGTACAAAATATATTTTTAGATTTATCTAAAGTCGACTATAGATGTGTCCCCCAGACGTCTAAGTTGGAACGCCTCGTTAAGTGTTCACTTTTCTGTTAACGCCTGTAACAACAATACGCGCACAGACACGGATTTGTTGCATCAGTCTTATGACAGCAGTATTCTTGCTTCTGTGTTCTGGCTCGAAAGGTGTGGGTCAGGGGACATACATAATCGAGGCGTTCCAACTTAGTCTTCAGGGATAGCGACGCATTTGTGGTCGACGTAAGAAAGAACTTCGATCCTATCTTGGGTTGATTACACAGATGTGCGGCATGGCCGGCAGCGACGACTTACCGTCAGGTGGACTGCAAGCTCGTTTGTTCCGTTCCATTTATAAAAAGAAAACATTTTTTTTAAACATTTCTTACATTTTGTTTTCAGAAACTTTCCATTTTAGCATTCTTTGCTTTCCTGGCCATGTTTGTATCATTGAACGTAATAACGTTTTCGTATCATAAGTACGATGGTGGCACCTTCGGATGTGCCGTGGTCTCAGTACTGCGGAGGATCCTGTGGTCTGGGCTAATTGGCTTTCTAATCGTCTTATGCGAATATGGGACATTACGTGAGTATTTCTTTTATAACATTGAGGTAGCAGTCCAACTGACTGTAAGTGCTCACTGCCGCCCATGGACCCCTGTAATCGACCCCGGACAGGATGGACGTTCTTTCTGAGGACTAAGTTGGAACGCCTCGGTTAAGTGTGACCCTGACCACGCCTTTCAAAAACGAAAACTTTTATAGCGGCGTTTGATACGGGAAAATCAACACCCATTTTTTTAAAATCCATATCATTTATATTACATAGACAATTTCTTTTTTTGAATTTTCTTTTCTTTGCGTTGGTCAACGATTTTCTGCAAATTTAAATGTTATCTATATATTATACACGTTTTGTAGCATTGGTCAGCGATTTTCTGAAATGGTCGGTGTTCGTGCCTCTCAACAAGCTCTGTTTCGGCGTGTATCTGTTCCACTTCGTGCTCATCTTCAGGGTAATGTCGGAGACGCGCGGACCGCTCCGACATGATCTCTTAGAGGACGTAAGTTTCTTTATGCTACAGACCTTTTTTTTTTTAACGCGGAGAAAACTTTCGGAAGGTACCTGATACCGTGTGAGCGATACCGTGGTGTGGTGGTGGATTTGCACCCACTAAAATATGAGTGGCCGTGTTATACCTACATCTTATTTTAAGTAGCAATGATGATCTCTTCAAAAAGTTCTTCTTCAAAATTTAAGAATTTGTACAAAAGGATCTTTGCGAATTTTCAAGCTTTGTATGGGGATGAATGAATGTGTGAGGGAATCAATCAAAGTATTAGTATCTGAAAGTTATGATGCGTAGTTAAGATGCGTAGATGAATATGAATGTTGATGTCTCGGATGTAACAAGTACTTTTTAACAAAAAAAAATATCTTTGTTCCAAACGAAAAACGTTTGTGTGGTACGTAGAACATAAGACTGACTATAGATGCGTTGCTACTGCTGAGGACTAAGTTGGAACGCCCCGTTGAGTATAGTAGTTGATGTGTAATCAAAATTGGGAATTAAAAGTTTTCTGGTCTTAAATAGAGTTGTATCGAGGCGTGGTGTTGATAATAATCTATGCTAATAAATATATATGCACGACAAATATATATTTTTGGTTATTTTTTCAGACCGTAATGTCACTTGGATTGGCAATTATCTCGTTGCTGTGGAGTTTCTACATGTGGGTCTTTCTACAGGCTCCGTTTAATAACTTAATACTAATGGTGCTTAAGAAAAGGTAATTCTTTAATATTCTATATTAAGAACAAATATATCTGAAAGGATTTTTTCTATGGAAACGCATATGCGCGTAGTTTCCTCTGAATCGGTAACTATTCTTTCATGCGTAGACATTGGTGTAAAGTTTTGCGATATGTAGATTCTTACAAACCTGATCGGTAACCTTTGTCTATACTTATAATAAATCTGTAAGTGATTGCTGTCTGTACATGGAAGATATCCAAGAGAAAGCCATTTTAGGGGTTTTTATTTAAAGAATAGAACCCAAAAAGATGATTTATATAATTTTTTGTCTGTTTGTCTGTACGTTGGTGCAAGTTAATTTCAGAAACGGCTTATCCGATTTGAATGCGGTATTCACTAATGTGTTAATTCACTTAACATTTAGTGCTTGTTTCATAAAAATTGGTTCATACATAAAAAAGTTGTGGGACGGGACGGAGACGCGGAGGCGGCACGAAGTGCGCCGGGTCAGCCAGTTATACATAATTCTCCTACTTCCATGCATGTATATATATAATATCTATATTCTGCGATATAGACTCCTCAAACTCCAAGTAACGAACAAACGATATAGAACTTGAGAACACCAAACGAAACTCTATAAAATAAAAAATATATATAATTGAATATAAAATAAATGACTCCATTTCAGGTCTACAGAGGTTACCCAACATGGAAGCAATGAGATGTTGAAGCACAATGGACGCAATGGAGTAACGATAGAAAATGGGACAACAAATTATTCAGAAAATAACTTTAAGGAAAAAGTTAAATAAAGACTAGTCAATACATTTTTGAATTTGATTCTCTATCTACACTAACCTTTTTGTTAACTGAAGGTGGTAGACTGTGGACCACAGATACGTTGCTACACCTACGCGTTGCGACCCTATAAGCCGGCTCTACACTCGCGTCTGACGTCGCGCCAAAAGTTCGAACCGTTAATGTTTCAAATTAGGGCACAGCAGCAAGAATACTGCTGTTACAAAGCAGAAATAGATGTAGAGATGCGGTGGTACCTTCGGAGTCTAACCATGGGATGTGCTAACACCAACAAATATATATCTATAATGTTAAAATGTGTATCTTATAATGTTAAACATCAATAATTTTATAATGAACAAAAACGTTAAATTCCTTATTCCATGCTGAGTGTACGTTACATATTATTAAAAACAATAATTTAATGGGCACAGTGGTTCCTTATTATAACATACGGAACATGCATAACACACGGAAAACTTCGTTCTATATAATTTTACGTAACATCCGCGTAATTAGTTCAACATTACTAGAAATATCATGTCAGAAAGATTATATTCTAAGAACTAGTATTATTTTTAATGCTAGGAACATAACGCCTAAAACTAGACGTTATGAATTCTTTTAGTAAATAAATAATATCTTAAGGCCCCTTAACACATGACTTCATAATTACACAGCTTTGTGACAAAAGAAATATGTAAGAATGTTGAAAAAGTATTCGTGTAAAGTAATTTATAATAACTTATAACAGCAAGAATTTAGTAATGCTAGATATTTTGCTCTTAGGACCCTCATAGAGAACCTCTCCCCTCTCCCGGTCTACCATACCATAGCCTGAGAACCCAAAGGCGTTAAAAGCCGATTACTTTACAGATTAAACAAAATGTATATGACGTTCATTAATTTATTTGTATACTTTATAAATATAATGAATAAAAATATTTGATTCTTGATAATTAATTCTATATTACATCGTTTTGAACTGTAAGATTGATTTTCAAATTTGTTTTGGATTATTTTAATGAAATAATCACAATAAGCAAAGAAGGTTGAGTACAGAAAGTTGACATGAATTGACAAGGTGACATGAATTGAAGTCCCATAACTTCTTAATACACCTAATTACACTACACCACAACGACCATTCAAATATTGACTTCGTAATTCTTTGGAATGTTATGTAAACATATACTTTTGACTCCGGAGGCACCACCGCCACACCGATTTCTACTTTATAACAACAGTGTTTTGCTGCTGTGTTCTGGTCTGGTGTGGCAAGGGAAACACACTTAAGCGTTCCAACCTAGTCCTCGGGGGTAGTAAGAAAGAACTTCGATCCTATGCTCGTTTGCTACAACGAATTGTGTGCCAACGAAAAATTGCCCAAACACTCGTAGAATTGAATCACAATCCAAGATAAATAACGATCTGTGGACGTGTGTACGGGCCGTTATGTATCTCTCACGTAATCGGTACGACGACGTGTCGTCGACTCGTCTTTTTCTATAAGTTGTAAGAGAATGTCGGGACGTTTTTATCACGTAAACTTTCGTGAATACACTCATAGATTTTACATACATTTTTATTACCGCAGGCGGGGCTGCCCCGGGGTCTTCAAAAGAGAGAGGCCCCCACAAAAAAAATCATGTATATTAATTTTAATGTAGTGAACTAGGGCATCAATTTGCAGAAGTAAATGCAGTCGCGGAAAGGTCTCGCCCAGACCTTTGGCAATGCAACACAAGATCGAAGTTCTGTCCTAGGTCGACGACAGATGCGTTGTTACACCTAAGAACTAAGTTGGAAAGCATCGGTTAAATGTGTCTCTCTGACCACACCTTCAAGCCGGAACACTGCAGCAAAAACACTGCTGTTATAAGACAGAAACAGGTGTGGCGGTGGTGCCTCCCGAGTCGAACAACGAGATGATCTACCACCATCGAGATATAATACATTGAAAGGTATCTAGTGCTAACATTCCCCTCAGATAGTATCAAAGAATGCTTAGAACATGACGAGGAAGCGACCTGATATCTGGATCGAGTCGCTGTGTGCACACAGAGAATAGGGTGACCATGCTTATTTTTTGACAATACACATTTCCTACAACGATTGAACTCACGAGCCGCCGCGCCGTATGTCGGAGAATGGGGTGACCATGAAGAATACATTTCTTTATGATAAAATTATATTATTAATGATAAATCGACGACGGTGATGCCAAGAGCTTTTGTTCCGTATGTTTATCGACAATAAGATGTTATTTGACGTAGGTTCTTAAAAGGTTACGAAAATCTGTTTTTCGATTTGTAACATATTTCAATGTAACCACATTTTTAAGTCTATCCAAAGTTTTAAAAACTAAGGTATACACAAAAAATCTGGTAGTACATTGCTTAAAAAATGTATGCTTTGCTGAAGTCTTATCGGAATATTTAATAAGTATCCAACAAAAATTACAGTGGTTCCGAAATGTGTCCGGTAAGAATCTATAACGTGGCCCCTCTACTATCACCGGAACTTTAAATACAGATAAAACAAAGATTGCGGTTGTGCCATTACTAAGTATGTCCGGCTGAAGTCTATTGCGTGGCCACCCTACTCTCACCGGCACTTTTACGGTGATGCAATCACGTCTCCGTTTAACATTTACCATTGTTACCGTACATGACCGATTATTAACTTTTGGAAATAATGGCAGTGGTTTACGGGTGCGTTTAGAAAGGATAAACGTGATTTATTTATCTTTATTTTATTTATTTATGCACAGACAGATGAGAAAGAAAAGTTCAACAAATGTTAGTGCAAAGGCACTGATTATTTCAAAAGAAATTCCTTCCAGCAAACATGTGACTGGAGAGGTGATACCGATCGGAAGATAAGCGTACATAAATTAAAGATTTTTACTGGGAGGTAGCAAATGAGCATACAGTCCAGATTGTAAGTGGTCTCTCGCCCATATAGTCAATCCAAGACCGGATCGAAGTTCCTTCTTAGGTCGACCAGATGCGTTGCTACCTCTGAGGACTAAGCTGGAACGCCCCGGTTAAGTGTGTGTGACCACACCCCTCAAACCAGAACACAACAGCTAGAACACCGCTGTCATAATGCAGAAACAGGCGGTGGTACGTCCGGTGTCGAACCACAAAATGTTCTGCCAACAATACAGTGACGGGACCCCAATATAGTAGCGTTACGAGTATTTGATTCACAACGAACATCTATTTACCAATTGGTGCCAAGTAATTACGATAACAGCAGATACGTAATTATACCACAATCGCTTATTTCGATCGGAAGCATTAAGTAGCTGACTTTACGTAAGATGAGTCGTAAGTAGATGTTATTAAATTTCTTGTTATATTTTATGATGACAGAATCAATTATTTGCGTTTTAAATACGCTACCATGTAATCATCACTATATAGTATAAAAAGTCGCCCTCCGCGTCTCTTTGTTTCTAAGCATTCTTAGTTTAAACCGCGCAACGGATTTTGATGCAGTTTTCACTGATATTTATCGAATCAGTAGTATTTAAGTTTACGTTATGTCAATTATCAAGTACTAATTGACCAGGTCAGGTTCACTTCGTACCGCCTCAGAATCGTTTTCCCTGTTCCCGTCAAACTCGTAAAAATCATTTTATTTTACGGATGGGATAAGATATAAATTTTCTCCGTGAAAAAACACACCACACATATTTTGTATGTATGTATTTTGTATGTTATACAAATGTATATCACATTTTACACCGATAAAGCAGATCAATAGCGCTCTTTCTTCAGTCTTACATGATAAATATCAATATACATTATTTAAGACTAACCAAGGACTTTTGCATAATACACTCGCATAGCATAGACTTCCTCACGAATGTGGCTATCATATACAAAAAAATATTTTTCAAGTCCATTTGGTAGTTACTGAGATTAACGTTTAAACAAACTCTTCAGCTTTATACATATTATATATAATAAGTATACATGTATCGGTTCGATTACCTAAACCTACCTAATACGTGTTTACTAAAAGCCTAATATTTCTAATTCTGACACATATGTATACGAGAAGGCGATTTTATAATATTCTAAAAATATTTTCCACATTTTGAAGCTCACTGAATCGTAGTGCTCTACATTTTCCACATTTTAGATCCCATTTCATATTCACTGCAGAGAACTGTAGTCAACCGTCTTGCTAAACTTGGTTCAGCTAAACCCCAGTTTTGGTGAATGAAAATTGTAATCTCGCAAAAATATTTTAAAAACTTCTCACTTAACATTTTCGGCTTAATATCAATGTTATGTTAGAGTTGGTTTAACATATGGTTTAGTAAACCGCGGGCGTCCTGACCAGATAAGATAGTCCTGTCTGTAATTAGAAAAATAAAGCTATCAAAATAATTTTTTTCACTGATACGCTGTAGCTTTCTGGACCCTAGACAATTTCATAATGATCGGTTGAGTTAAGGCGCCAAAGATTCAGACTAATCTAGTACTTATTTATAATGTCCCCAAATCTCCACAAAATGCTTTTGTGGAGTGTGTTCCTTAATTCTTATCAATGGTTCAAACACATAAATGAGAGAGTAGAACACTCTTTAGGAAAAATAATAACATCGACACAAATTGATAGTGCAGAAACAATTATCTGCACAATTAGGTATTCAGCGCACTGGATAGAGTCGGAGGATAGCAAAGAACAATGATTTAGGCACAATAAGACGTCCACAACCACATAGCAGGTCGTTGCACCCATCTGATGACAACATACTCTTTGCTGTGCTGAACTTTATTTTTCTAAAGACTACGAAGGCTACCGACTTCGCACGGTTGTAAAACGAAATCCGATTAGTATTTGTTTACTGGTACGTAGCAAACGAGCATTAAGTCCACCTGGTGGTAAGTAGTTACTGCCACGTGTAATCAATCCAAGACAGGATCGAAGTTCGTTCTTAGGTCGACCACAAATTCGTTGCTACCCCTGAGGACTAAGTTGGATCGCCTCTGTTAAGTATGTCTGACTGACCAAACCACAACACAGCAGCAAGAATATTGCTGTTATAAGGCAGAAATAGGTGTGGCCTCTGGAGTCGAACCGTAAAAGGTTCTGCAACCTTTGTGTAATTTAAAGAGGAATTTATATGTTTATCAAGCCTATTTATAGAACTACAAAGATAGATTAGATAAAGATTAATATTATTAATTCATCATCATCAACTTCATGATCATCCATTGAGTCAATTTAACCCTGATGATGCTCCGTTTAGGAGTGAAACAATTTCAGGATTTCATTCACACAGTGTCAATCATATTTAAATAAATTGCGATGCTATGCTGCGATGTACAGACGGACAAAAAGACGAGACAGACGAATGTGGAACTAGGGAATTGTAAAGTGCTTTGCTGTACGGAAGTGTGATGATGAACGACAAAAATAGGCATAAAAGAATTATATACGTTTATTTGCTGCAAAAACGACTGAACTCAAAAATAATATTTTATAGATAGCGTTAAGTATTAGTATTCCCTTCAATTAAAGACTTCTGAGCAAATATATGATATACTAGCTGACCGGGTGCACTTCATACCGCATTCCCGTCCCCATCCCTTCACCGCCCCACAACCTTTTCATATACGAACCGATTTTTGTATAATAAAACGTTAAGTGTATTCGTATTCAAATGGGATCAGCCGTTTCTGAGATCAGTGTGCACAAACAAACCGACAATCAAACAGGTAAAAATTCTAAAAATCATTTTTTATAGAATTATATGTGAAGATGAAGTTACTTTTATATATAATTTATTTATAAATCTTATGCACAAGGTTGATAAATTATAGTATGCGTTACATTCTAAAGAATCGCAATATTTGAGTTATGTCGTTCTTCCTGTCAATTAGCACTGTCTCTCACAAGCTCTTACGGATATTCTCATTTCTCCTGCAAAAACATTATTATATGAATCAATGACACTGTCATTATTGTCGGTCATTATATTATGCTACAGGCGTAATGTCTTTTTGAAATATCGTAGTGAAAAAGTTTGATTTTAGAAAAGTGGCGCCTAGTAGATACACGTGCATAAAAACCGAATTTACTGCTAACGACATAATGAAAGAGAATCTTGAAAAAAAAAACTATTTAAAGACCAGCTTTTATTTAATTGCCCTAAAAACTTTAGATTAAATCAAACCGATCAATTAAGTACAATTTATTAAAAGATATTGACTGATTTCAAAAATAATAGAATATTAAGGGTTGAATTGGAACGCCTTTTAAAAGTTTATGCGTTATAAGATATATCACATTTTTATACCAGTCTCCCTTATTTTTGCCAATACATGGAAAAAATAATTAATTGGTTTTCTGTAATGTTTAACGTATCTAGTATGTGAGTAAGTAAAATACAATAGACAGACCATTAAGAGTTTTATTTTATATTTTTACCGATTATATAACGACTAAAATTTAAGATCTCTACAATCGACGTATTCGTATCTGATTAAGAGTCTGTAAATTTTGGTTTGATACAAAATTAACCAGATTAGATTGGTATTTCATTGTATAAGAGCGATAGAGAATGATAGTTCAATTTATGGCGGCGTATTGGTTAGAAAAAAAAACATAGGAATGCGTTCGGATATTCTAACCTGTCACTTTAGTATAAAAATGGCGCGCAAAGTTTTTATGACATCACTTGTAAGTTTGCATTGCTAAAGTACACGAGAAAATGTTCGCGATCCAATACGTGAGTGTTCATTTGCAACATATAACAATTATTTTTAATCTGTGCAACGTGTATACAGGTTATAAATGTATAAAAATGTGTATATTGGTTTCCCGCGCTCCGATTACGTTCGTTTGCATATTCAAATTATTGGTTCAATGTGCATACAGCATAAACATAAAGGATATTTTTAAGTGCGGTTTGCTGATTTTAATTTAATTTAATTGATTCTCACGTTTTCTATTTGCATATTTAATATTTTTTATCTGTAGTGAAACGGATGTGCGGATTGAAAATTAAAAAATGAGTGAATTTCGTAGAATAATATACGGATATGGATAATACGGAAAATAATTGTATGTGTATCTAAATTATAATTTTTGGAGCATGGTGGAAGGTAATGAATATAAATAAATACGGGAAATTATTTTTGAAAATACAGATTATAAATGTTCTCTCAAATAAGCCGAAATAATGTCGAGGGCTTAGTATTATTGCTATAAAATTATATTTATCAGCGTTTCATTCTATTAAACCAAATACTGCTAAGTGCACTTTTAGAGATTTTTGAGCGTATTTCAAACACAAGAGAATAGATACTCATACATTACAGATTTTCTGCACATTTTTTTACTAAAATGAAATGTATTATATTAAACGACATTTTGGGCCATATTGAGTAAAATAATAAGGAACTAATATTATTATTAGTTATTATTAACTAATCGATAAACTTTGAAGAGTTTTTAAAAATATGTTTATTGCTATACTATATAAAGATACGCCTAATTATTTTTCTTAACTATTCCTGCAATACAATATACACTCGTAGTGTTTAATAGACGGATATTTAGCGCTAAGTAACTCCTAATGATTTGGGAATTACGTGTCCTAGTGGTAGAAACAAGGGCATCTTTAGGTATATAATCATATTTTAACTTAAACGTAGTTTATAGTTTTGGTGAAAACAGGCATAAGTTTTCTTCACTATCTTCACCACTATGAAGTAAGTAAACTGTGTTTATATAAAATAACCGATCTTGTCCTGGGAAGGAAACTCAGGCCACAGTAGCAACTTCAGAATGTTTCCTGTGTGCATGAGCTTTAAAAAATATCTTCATATTTCTAAAAAGAACCCATTAATATTTCTTAAAGCATCCCAAATTGACTCCAAATTCTCAATATAAAGTCGCTGATACTTGAAATTCTGCCATAAATAAGGAAGACTTAACGACAATGCATCAAGACTATGGGCCCGGTGTAGCTGACTGGAAAAGGCTTAGTCCGTACAATTGTGGAAATATTCGGGAGAATATTGTGTCCGTGACTGCTACTATGCTTTATACATTTTAGCTTTCCGTTAAACAATATGGCTTTACTTTTAATTTAGCGCGTTTGTTGTACTTCAAAGTTTGAGCGTATGTTTTACTAACGAGATGGTAGTTATTTAGTTACGTAAAATCTACTAATGTGTATTTGATTATTTTAAATGTCGCTTTCGTCTGTTCTATGAAAATTGCCTGAGAGAGAAGTACTACATAAAATTAATATGATCGATCATAATTAAATTTAAGTTTATTATTGATCATCAATAAATTAATGATTTTAAGTATATTGGTATACTATCAAATAGGTATACAAATGACACTTCAACTTTTTTTTGTAACTGGGAGGTAGCAAACGAGCACGCAGTCCATCTGAAGGTAAGTGGTCACTGCTGCCCATAGACATCTGTAATCAAACCAAGATAGGATCGAAGTTCTTTCTTAGCTCCGACCGACTTCAACTAGCCGCATCTTTTCGGCAAAGGCCGCGCTCCGATCCGGTGTAACTTGTCACAAAAATATACAATTTGTTAGCGTTAGATCTGTACAAAATAAATGCTTTTGAATTTGAATTTACTAACTTTAACGTTAACAAAAACGCCAAGCGTTTAACATTGCAATATGACTCCGTATTGTTCGCACGGTGTATGCAACAAGCCGTGTTAATGTGATTCATTGCCGTGGCAAGTGTAGCCAAGCGCTCGGCTCACTGAAACTGTATTGAAATAGTTGAATACAGAATGGTTAAATCTATAGATTTTTGAAGGCTGCACCGGTTATACTATGGAATTATGCAGATGGTTCTATAAACTCTGTATTGAAATGGTTGGATCTAGAATAGTAAAAACCTAAGACATTTTAAGAGATAGACCGACAATACGCTGGCCCGTTACGTTTTCCCCTCGAACCACAGACGCCTTCCAAATAGTACGGGTACGGGTACGGGTAGTGTTCGCAAAAAAAAGAATAATATGATGAAATGAAATGATATGAAAAAAAAACATTTCTTGGAACAATTGGAAGAGAAACATAAACATTGTTATAATACGAAATAAAATTATTTGGTATTAAAATTGTTTACACATGACACATGATAATGTTTAAATAATAAAACAGACAGAGCGGTGGAAGGTCACTTGTTACATCGGTCTCGGTACCACGAGTTTGTTATTGTTATTATTTTTATAACTGGGTGGTAGCAAACGAGCATGCAGTCCACCTGATGGTAAGTGGTCACTGTCGCCCATGGACCACGGTAACCAACTCAAGATCTTTCTTAAGTCGACCACAAATGCGTTGCTACCTTTGAAGACTAAGCTGGAACGCCTCGATTAAGTATGTCTCCCTGACCACATCCTGAACCAAAACACAGCTGCAAGAACATCGCTGTTATGTGGCAGAAGTCTGTGGCGGTGGTGCCTTCCGAGTTTGAACATAGAAGGTGCTACCACCTTTTATGGTTAACTATTCCTAGTTCTATGTCTAAGAGTCATGAAGAATATGTGTCGTTTACAGTTCTTGGCCACCTTCCTGCTGGGGTCGTCTCTCGCGAACCACCAGTGGACACCGTACAATATGAACTTTCAGAGCTTTAACTTCCAACAGGATCAACAGGTAACTTACTAATTTATATAACAATATATGTATGTATACATCGTCTAGTCTAAAAATGCAGGCCCATTCTTCCGCCAATACGAATTAGAACAACGCAGTGTAGAGGAGTATGCTCCAAGCCTTACCTACTTGTGGGAAAAGACCGGTGCCCAGCAGTGGGACATAAAATATATTGAATTGTGGATTTTAATAAGGTTTAACGACGACATTGTCGACAAAAATCGAGATAGACTGCTTATCGTGCTATCGAAGTCGAGTTCTCATCAGCAGAAAATACGAATAAAAGAAATAAAACTTCAATAGCGTTTTCTTTGCTTGAATAAAAATGTCGGTGAACATTGGAAATGCGATATTAAAGAACGTTAGAATCAAGAAATAGGAATAAATAAAGAAACAAATTCTCGTATCTTGCGGAAACTTGTTTAAATAACATTTATCCATACTAATACTCATATTATAAACGCGAATGTAACTCCGTCTGTTACTGTTTACGCTTAAAGTCTGCTTCTTACAAGTTTTTATTTAACTTGCAATATGTAAGTATGTATGTTTGTCTGGGTAGAATCGTGCAACTGAATTTAAAATCAGTTATCTTTAGGCGATTGAGCTGAAATTTGGTATACACTTATTTTGGATGACAATGCAAGATTAGCTAGCTTGTGACGTCACTTACACTCACTCTCACTCTTATTAATCCAAGATGGCGAACTAGTTGCTTTTTCTGCACTGTCACAGAATGGGTATCGAATGAAAGGGCTTGCTGAGGAAAACAAGAAAACTAATACAA
>DWNJ01000198.1:0-17615 GCA_018250275.1 Udranomia eurus | reverse complement strand
CGCCACGCGCCACACCAGCAGCGCCTTCGCCGCGGCCGCGTCCAGCGCCGGTGAGCTCACGAACACCGGCTCCTGGCTCCGGTTGTACAGCCACACGCCGTCCGTTTCCAGGGACAGCGTCACGCCTAGCCCGATTTTCGCGCGCGTTTTCCGCACCTGCAATCATTACAAACAGGTTCCATTAGTATAATTCAAAAGTGCATACTGTGCTGTAATTGAATAAACGTTTACTTGGTTTGAATATTTTATTCTTTAACTTCATCTATGATTTGATGTAATCATGTGAAACAGATCCGTCAATCTGGTTAAGAATCTCTACTTGTACTAAGTCCCTATTAGTGTCGACAGCAGTCATTTCATTCGATCTTATCGATGGCCTTTTCAAAAGTATAAGCGATCTTACGTTTAGATTTCATTCCAAAACATTTTCAAATATTTTTAGTGTAATAGTAACATGATATTCGTGGTGTACACCTAACTAACAGCGGTAATCAGGTAATTTTTACCCGTTGTCCGTACAGCTTAAAATGTTTGGCAACATATTTCGCACAGCACGCATACGATTGTTGTACAACGGCAGGCTCTCAGCTATTCACGGCGCGCTATCTAGAGTTATCGCCGGGGTTATCTGCGACGCACACTAAATCAATTTACATACGGACAACAGACAATTTACTATTCAATCAGGAGTGCTGACCTATTAAGCGGTATTGATTTGTGGATACGATTCGCAATTAACGTTGAGTGGCCTACGGCTACTGCGATGGCTACCGGCTAAAATTGTTTCAAGACGTAAGTTATCATTGTTGGAATAGCTTGCCTTAAATATTCCAGTACGGAACTGTGGGCGAAGTATTTGCAGAATACTTTGCTTAGTAAGTACTTAGTAGTAGATACTACACAAATGGATCTATGAAAAATCAAAGATCCAAAGTGTTCGCTTTTGTACTTTTATCGCGTAAACACATTATTTTAAATATTATAATAAGTACCAAGACGGTTGTAGAAAATGCATTCAACCTGTATTCAAATTCATGTGTGGTGCTGATTGATTAGATGTCTCATCAGCATCTCCTCAATAGAAATGTTGACAACATGTTCCTCATGGCTCAGTATTTAATGAAAATTGAGGAAAAGAAAAATATAAATTTGCAATTATGGATAACGTTGAAATTGACTAAGGCATAAATATTGTCTGATACAACTAGACCGAACAGAAAATTAAATACAGACTTATAATTAGATGGTGTTACGACACAGAGCAGAAACAAGGATACAAACGAAGCAGTAAAACGTGTGGAATGTGGAGGGTAGCTGAACAGAGGCACGTAGGCAGACACGTAACGCGAATTCGCCAGCGACACCCAGAAACGATTGTGCGATAGTGGCGATAGCGTTCGCGACGGGTCAACTCCTCCGAGGTTAGATTTCGTATGTCACAAGTTTATCGCGTTATCGCGCGCAGATGTAATCGCTTATCCATTGTTATTGTGTATCGCATCGTACGTACAATAAAGTCGTCTTAACGTTCCCTACTACGCATTATTATTGTACAGTGAAATTGATCTGACTGCATCATTAAGTAATAAAATTTTCGCATAGATAACATTACTAAAACTTGCTTACTAACATATATACATTACTAACATTTTTATGAAAGGTAGCAAGTAGCCGTTCGTTTGATGTTAAATTCAGTAGTCACTACTGTTTATGTTTTCATTGTAAGTACCGTTCAATGCAACGCTTTTATGTTTACTACTACTTCTACATATATGACGTGGATGTCTGGAGAACCCACCACCTCGATCTGAATATGTTTCTATTAAAGCCTTCCGACAAAATATTTGTAATAAAAAAAATTAAGAAATCAACCGCTGTCAATAACAACCAGGACCATTTTTAAAGGGACCGAATCAATACCCGTCCATACATCCATCAGCCTTTAGATCTCTACTGCCGGAAGTAGGATGATTTTGAACCAATATATTTTAATGTTTTGCCAAGATTTGCTTTAGTTCATTCGCCAACAACCCTCAGTCCTCACCTGTTCCACCTGCGGTTCCCGGCTGTCCAGCGCGTCCAGGCACAAGCCGTGGCGCCCCGAGCCGCAAGCGCCCCCGTCTCCCCCGAACACGTCCACGGCCCTCACCCGCACCCCGAACTGTCTCCCCACCCGCTGCGCCAGCTCCCAGTACGCTAGCCGACACCACTCCGTCTCCCAGCTTTGACGCTCTGGAAAAGATTGAAGAACTAATAAATACAATGTAGATCATGACCAATATAATTATAGAATAACCGAAAAATTTAAGGTTTAAGAAGATTATTGTAAGTTGGTAGGTATCGGATTTCTATAGACTGCAATTCCAAGTCCAAATCCAAATAGACACCACTCACCCTTTGCTATTGTACACAATTCGTTTACTGGATATCTTTTCAACCATATGTATTTAAAACAATACATACTTTAGAGATCGGTATGTATGTAGGTCTATATAAATATCAACTCCTTGTATCAATTAAATAATTATGTTTTAAACGTTCTTTTTAGAATGTGAACGTTCCTCCTGTGTACGACAGAAGGCAAATGAACTGTTTTACGTCCTGGGATGAGGTCCACCTGCTATATCATGAAAACACAAGACAGCCTAACACAAATAGCACCTATACTCGTAGTTTGATGCAACAGACCAAAATAAAAACTTCCATAGGTACACCGCGCGCTCAGTTTGCCAGAAAACCCGATAATTAACCGACAATTCAGGGCGTGACATCACTGTATTGTTGTAGTCGAGTCTTGGCTGCACCGACCACGTTACTGATGGACTGTCAAAGCAGTAAGTATATGCCAACAGATTAACTACATGACGACATCGTATGACATATGTCACTCCCGAATTTAGATCTGCCGCAGTTAAGTCTCAATCACCCATGCCATTCATATGAAGTGATTGCCACCATCAACTACATCTACTGTAAAGTCCATGAAACTGTTCAGGAGTTCGAGGTACTGTTGGTTAATTACTACTGTTTATGAAGATTGGAATGGAATGCCCCATATTGTTATATATGTTTTACCCCTCTTCAAATCTGAGCACAACAGCGTGAAAATATTTAATGCTCTCTATATATATATTGATGCAGAAAGAGGCAATTCAAAAAATGTTATGTTTAAACGCGCCACACTGGAATTCCCTATGTCGTGGGTGCCATGGACAACACAAAGTCAACAGCACAAACACCCAAATCGAGAACAGAAATTAAAACTCATCATCCAAATTTCTGCCTCGCTGGAAATCGAACCCAGGACCCTTCGAATGTCAGTCCACCATATTAACTATTGCGCCGTACGGGTCGTCAAATGTCATAACTATTCTGTATGTCTATAACCCATTAAATCCAAACGTAATATTGGGGCTGAAAATATGAGTCATATTAGAGGCTTCTGCTAACACTTTAATTGGAAAATAAAACGTACGGAACAGGAATGAGCAGCAAGCATGCAATATGGAGATAATTGGTCTGCGCTAACCATTGTTATTATACATTTTCTATGATTGCGAAACTATTAGAATTTTACTAAGACTACTAGACTCCCTTACTGAATAAATACCTAAATATTTTACAGATTCTAGTCGAAGTACAAAAACAAAAAGGAGCTGCCTTCACCCCATACCGAGTACTACTTCAATTCATAAATGCAGTTCTACTCAGTACTAGTTCGACGTAAAGAGAAATGCTTAGTCGGCTGAACATGTCCTAAAATATCTTGAAACAACTGAACCTTGTTAAGGCCCGACGAAATGCTTTGAAAGTGTTAGCCGCCTACGCACCGTGCCAAGCACAGCAACTACAAGTGCATTTAAATGCTAAGCTGTGCAGCGCTGCAACAAAGTCCTCGACAAAATATACCCAGCCTACATATATCTTTTGTTAATAAAAAAGAATCACTGTTCCTATTCCGAGTAACCCCACTAACGTGCCCGTTTCGGAGCAGGCCTTGTCTACAAAATACCAGGTGTCTCACAAATCCCATGAAAAATGGTACGTCGCTAATGGCGAGCCGGCGCCGGGCGGGCGGGCCGCCGATCGATAACCAAGGTTACAGCGCCACCAGCCACGTGCCCACCACAGACCTGGTGGCTACGTGATGCATATTGACATATATTTATCCAAACGATCGATTGGTGAACGCAATCGGTCTGGATTGATGGCAATGTTAAGGATTGCTATGAAGAAAATAGATGAGAAAGACTGGATTAGTTATTGTACGAGTATTTGGTGTCCCAGTGATACAACAACAGATTTCATAGTGTCGCATATTTAGTTATTTACTTCATTAAGAGTCTATTGATATTCGAATGCGTTTTAAGGATTATTTGCATAGCCGCTTTGTTCGGATCACAGCCTTTCAAACATTTAAGGTAGCAAATTTCCATAGACAAAGTCAAGGAGACACTAAAACCATATCGTCCCCAAAAGATCGCTTCAAAATAACCAAGGTACGAGTATCGACGTCTTCAAAGATCTATGAATTCGAAGCGTAGAGCCTTGAGTGGGAGAGTTCGTCGACCGTGCTGGTAATTGTGGCTAATTGAGCACTGGGCTGCCTTCGTTCCGCTGAAAACGGCACTAGTTGCTCCGTTTCGTCTGAACAACTTATGCAAATGACAAATGTTTTGCACACAGAAGTAGGTCTTCCCTATTCTGGATTTGCACATATTTTTATAACTAATAAAGTTCGGAAAGCAACTTACATAAGCACTTTTATGCTTCTCTTATGTTTCACGAGAGATTTTTGGGTATTTTATCTAACCCAGGTTCATATTTTTGAACGTTATGTTTTAATTTTGCTTTTTAACATTATAATTCATGTTTTGGGTTTTTGTAATGCTTTTAATTGTAAATAAAGAATCCGCTTCATGGGTTGAATTAAAAGTTCACAACTCACCTTCGCCATCAGTGGCGAGAGATCCCGTCACAAGCCGCTCATGATCCGTTCTCCTCGCGTCTTCTGTGCTTTCGCCGTGTTCTGGAAAGAGGGAGAACAAAATTATTATCATTAGAATACTGTTATTTCCTAACACTAGCTTGCGAGCGTAACTTTGATCGCGTTTACTTTCATATGATGCGTTCCTTGAAATGTAACTTTGTTCGAAACGAACTTTTTTGGCCTAAGATTCGTGCAATAGAGTCGAACAATTTCGTGACGTATTAGCGTAATGTAAGGTATTCAGTATGTTATAATCATTCCTATTATTATTAATACACAGATAAACCACATAATGAATAGGCCACAAGTTATCTATAACTTTATAAAAATATATGCAGCCGAAAACCCTCGGAAAGTAGATTTTATTTACGTGATATTTCATATAATTTATCGTTATTATGTGTATATTTTATGAATCGATGTGGAAAGAGGTGGCGATCAACCTACAAGATGAGACCCGTCAGTCAAGCGATGACGTCACGCCTGGACACCTGCGGACCGAGCCGACTTGAAATCACTTCACCAGATTGTAATTTATGATAGAGCCTAATCTTATATATATACACAGAATTAGTGTCACTTTGTTTGTCCATCGTTCACCGATAGGTAATCACCAAATTGTGACACAAGAAAAGCGGCCCGCGTGCTTAATTTTAACGTAAAATGCGAAGCCGTTGATCTCACTAAAATTTGGTCGATATGCTTGTTGGTTGAGCAAGGCGTGTTGTCTATTGGTCCTGACAGAATAGCATCTGAATTCTGAGGAGTAACTACTCTGACGGTTAAGATGAAACACCTCGAAGCTGCTGTTATAATAACAGTTTAACGCTGACTCGCGTAACTTCAAGAAAACTCCGATCCTCCGATCCGATTCAGTTTACCATAGTATTTCTAAAACGGTTTACAACGTTTAAAAAATATTAAATGTATAAATTCTTCAAGTTATTTATTATACGCTTGTCAAGACGCTACATACTTAGCGGGTATACTGTTAAACGTGTAATCGGTTGACTAATGTTGAAACTGTTGGAAACACACCAAATTACAACTAGAAATGTATTGGAATGCAATTAATGCGCTGTTTATTTCCACTAAATATGTTTATGTCATTGATATATAATGTAACTTGGAATTTCCCGTGTGTTATTTTAAGATACTCTCTGGTACATGTAAAATGTGGGAATGGAATGCAAAGAAAATATATATATATATATATGGGCTATACAATATGGCTATGTGAAACACAAATATCATTATAAAGTGATATTTGTGTTTCGATTAAAGGCGTAATCGTGACGGATCGTACACGTAAGTGCAATAGGGACATCTATATTTTTAAGGTCTATAACCTAAGGATGCCTTAAAATTATATATAAAAGCCACGTTTCAAACGTTTCCAATAAAATTTCGTATCTACTTAAGAATTAAACGATTTTTCCTTTCTTTCCATAGCAGGTTAGGACACCTTGTGCTACCGGACTTATATGTCTAAACTCTATCTCTATGCCGCTGGCATTAAAGTAAGATTGAAACTTAAACAAATTAGAAGACTTGATTAAAAGCTTTAGCCCAGTTCCATACCACGTTCAAATAACAATACGAAAATATTAGTATATTTGCCAATTGATTGTAATTTCAGAAGGCATGACTCAGTTTAAACCAGTTTTGGTCCACCGTCTCACCTGATCAGGTTACGTAGAAAAACACCAACTTCGTGTTTTAACGTAACCTGACACTCCACATTGTTAGTAGCAAATGTCTTGCAAGAAATAATGGATTAACAAAACCTGTTCATCACTCATCACCAATGAGAATCGTAAGTCGTGAAACAAAATAAAACATTGAAGAGAATAGTCCAGATCCTTAAAAATGATATATCAGAAGTCATAATAACGGATTTACTACGGGTGTTTTCCGACGGCTACCCGATCTTTCCGATCTACACGGTCAACCTGAGAACCTGAGGGTGTTAAAACCTGAAGGACTACATCAAATATATTCTGCGAGTGCTAGTATTCTGAGGAACAATACCTCTGATCGACTTAATGCCAGTTCGGTAGACAAGGGAAGCCCCTTTCAGTAAAACAATAATAATCATCATAATTACGTAATATTAAACAGAACTAGTTTCTGTTCATTCATAACCTATAGCAGGGCATAATAGTGTAGAAAACAAACTTGTGTCAATTATTTAAGGAATTCTGAAGCAAGCCGCCGTCTGTCATGTAGGTCGATTCGATTAATCGTCGGTCGGCAGATCGGTTGGCGCTATTTGTAGAATTTCATTCCAAACTTCTACAAAGTATATATATATAAAGGTTTAAATATACGAGGATATAACCTAAAACAGCAACGTGCTGTTAATTTTTTTCGGCATGTTCTATGGTAAGTGGTTACTGCCGCCCATGGACATCTGTAATAGATACAAGACAGGATCGAAGTTCTTTCTTAGGTCGACCACAAATTCGTTCCTAAGGGCTAAGTTAGAACGCCTCGGTTAAGTATGTTTCCCTGGCCACACCGTCCAAACCAGAACACAGCAGGAAGAATACTGCTGTAATAAGACAGAAATAGGTGTGGCGGTGGTGCCCCCGGAGTCGAACCGTAAAAGGTTCCACCACCTCTGCATTCTGTATGCCATGTTACGTGTAACGCAGACGAAACCGCAGAAATCTAGTAGACGTTTAAGCTAACAAAGTTTAGTTTGATCAAAAACCTGTATTATAAAGGAATTCGCGCCGCGCAAAGTTAATAACTTATACGTATATAAGCATATTCATGGTAGGTGTGTCCGCACTTGCTATTGAGTGTATTGGTTATTATACGTATCGGACCCTTATTAACATTTTATAGACCATATCAAGGTTGCTATAGCGCATGTACATTTATATACAAATTGGCCGAGATTATACTACATATGAGTATATTTTCAACAGAAATTGGATTTTTTTTCATAGTTTGACAAATTTAATCATGTACCAGATATATTTCAGATTTAGAGAGATTAGGATTTAGGATTACAGCTAAAATTTACACCATGTCTTAGCGCTTCAGATAATAGGGAGAGGCATACCACGTGCTTCTCTCTTCTAGAGGGGCGAGAATATGGCATGATAATCATTAATAAAATCTGTTGACATTAAAGTGTTCATGGTAATGATATGATAAGTTAGGTGCACTGCTATACGGTCCTCAATCCTTAAGCACGGTACTTAACGCACTACGACAGATTATTTTATAGGAATTCCTATAAAATCGATGGTTATTTATTGAGTAATAAGCACATAATATGCGTTGGATCTTGAGCAGTCTTTTATAGGATTAAATAAATCAAGTTTATATCATCGAAATGCGACAAAAGACACGGAATGAACACAATAAAAAATGAGTGACGTATATAGACCGGTACGGAGTGAGATATTTTATTGAAATGTTATTATATTATATATACGGACAGCGTTTTATCTACTTGACCCTGTTGATCTTAGACGGCGCCAGAATTCGCTTAATTGCTAATCTTATTATATCATCGGAAATAAAAATACTAAAGGAGACACATTAACAAGGATTTTAAAATTTTTCAATGAATAGTGTTATCTTCTTTTGGCGACTACTTTGGTTATACTCAAAATCGTGGTGGAAGGATAGGATTATATGTATAAAGTGTGTTCCTACTAAACCTACAATTTGAGGCGTATTATTGCGTCAGCTAAAATCATTATAAACGTTTCTAGTGTAGATTTTGACTAATTCTAATTAATATACGCAGTTGCCATTAAAAACTAATGTTTTTGCCTACTCTCCACGTGTAAGTAAGTTTACATTATACGCTCTTGTGTTTTCAAACAATAATATCGAATTCTCAATCTGTTTAAACATAGAAACTTCACGAACTTTCCACACAAGTTGGTACCTGCCACAAAATTGTCAAGTTTTCTTCTAACATTTTCCTTTGCTTAAAAGTTTGTACTTAAATTAGTAATCTCATTAATACATAATATAGATCTCCACGTCTAAAAATGCACGCCGCGCTAATTTCTCCACCCACACATGCAACATTTTATAAGCCATTAATATTTTAGTAAAGAAGTACAAATTACAGTTTTGTTGGCCAACCATTGCCTAAGTAAGTTGATGCCTAAGTCGTACAATTCGTGGATTCGCGATATAAATTTCTGTACATAACAGATCGCCATATTAGTTGACCAATGAGTGCACACGAGTCTGAGTTTAAAGAAAAATAGCCTACACATGCTAGTAAAAAAAATTATTAAATAGACGCTTTCACACATTAAAATATTTTCGTTTAGCGTTCATTTTTAGACTGAAAGATCTTTATCTAAATATGCGAAAAAGCACAAACACTGATATCTACTATGGTCTTGGAAAGTGCGGAAGGACAGACATTCCTAATCCATTCTAATATAGTCTATAGCCTATAAAATGATTGTTTCTGCACCTACAAAGCATAAGATTAGAATAGCTAATTAATTTTATAACAGAAAATTCGTTAGTAAATCTGCAGGAATGCGAGCTAATCGCGATGGGCGTGCCTAATACGCCCAGCGAGGGCCGGAATACCTTTTGATTGTTTGATTCAAACATGAAGTAACACGTTCTATTTTTCATCAGTCTGATTGATGTTACGCCAAATCTACCGTAACGCGTTGTAACATGTTAATTGGTGGTTAGTACATACATACTATGTAGTGTGTGTGTTCGATAGAGTTCTTGACCAATTTGATGGCGCACTGTGTACATTCTTGTACAATCGTTTCTGATTATGCTTGATATTTACAAGTGTGGTTAAGCAGACTTACTTTCATCCGAAGTTCCAAAGACATTCACCATTTTATATTAAAATTCTACGTACCGTTACCAAGTAGGTAGTGGATTTATGTCAGCAATATAACGGCTCGAAACCGACCAAACCAAACAACCAACAAAATGTTGGACCTGTTACTGCAGGTACAGCTCAGCTCATGCCCGAGAACAACAATACTCAGAACAGTGGATCCGTGGTCAGGAAGTGTAGAACCAGATTTGACCACAAAGAGGTTTCTGGAAGAGCGGGAAAAGATGAAGAATGTGTGCGGCGATAGAGCCGTCGGCGCGTTCACACGCGCAACCAAATAGTTGAAAGCTCAATGACTCCATGGAGGCTTTTATAACCTACGGGATACTCTAGGTAGAGATCAAAATATAGGTATACTTTAAAGTATCTTAGGACATTATAAGGGACAAGTATTGTTCTAAACAGATTAGTACATTTGAATATTTAATGTTTTCGAAAAATTTCTATTCCGATTAAACAGCAACTGCGTACACCGATCTACCTGAATTACATGCGGATAACTGTGCTTTTCTTTGTTATTCTACATTTTTTAAATAAATGTATTTCATTAATCAGATGAATACCATTTTGCAATAGCCGGATCACAGTTTACAAACAAACAATTCGACGAACGATAAACAAATGCGACATGATGAATGGTAGTGAAAAAAATTTGATTCCCGATATTGTAAACAAGCGCGCAACGGCCTCGCTATCACTGCGTTATGCGCCACCGTTGTTTACAAAACACCTCGTTTTACACATTTAGGCTCGTGTCAATCAAACAAATAAATCGGAATGAAATTAATGCTCTACCTAATTGGTTATTCATTGATCATAACAACGAACAGCATAGAAAACCAATTTTTCCAAATATACTAGATGATAGTAAGTAGTTAGCTAAAAATATTATAAACGTAAGGATTAACACTTGACATGCATAGTCCCACAATAGGATTCCCTGAGTCGTGGGTACCATGGACAACACACAAAGACAACACCACAAACACCTAACTAACAGACTAAAGACAGAAATTTAAACTCTTCATTAAAATTTCTGACCCTCTGGGAATCGAACCCAGGACCCTACGAACGGCAGTCCGACATGGCCATTGCGCCATACGGGTCGTCAAATCGTAAAGGGGTAAACAGGACACGTCGGAATATTTAACACCAAAACAACAAAAGCATTAGTCAGCTTAGTCGCCAACAGATAGACGGAGTAACAATAAAATCGTCTCCGTACATAAAACTACCATAAATCAGACGATGACGTATCAAATCGAGGGCACACCTCCATAATAAACATGCCACGGCGCTTTGAGTGTCGCCACTTATTACAAGTCGGAAAGCACTTAAACACATCCTTCGCCCGATAAAACTAGATTGGAAACCATTTCCAAAAGCTCGTCGTCAGCCCTCTATCAAATACCCATAACGGAATACTTTAAGTGAAATAAAAAGTAAATGCTGCCTTTAGTATTATTCTATATAAACTTTATAAGATGTCAACAAAGCGATGCAGAAATTAATAACTTATAGTTTTTATTTTAGTTATTATACATGGTTATTGGGAGATATATTTCCCTAGCACCTAAGCAAAGCTTTCAATAATTATTGACGGTAATTACGAAAATGTGACGGCTACGATAACACAAAATTCAAGTGCTGCCGATTACTTAGAGGCTGAAACGGTACATTTCAAAGTGGCGAGCACTCGACAATAGTGCATTTGAGTTCATAAAAGGGTAGTGAACACCCACCTAACAAGAGCGGACAAAGACAAACACTGACCAGTTATATTTGTGTCAGGCGAGCGGCGCCGGCGCCACGATAACGTGACGATAACGTTAATGGATACCGTCGTTATCGCGACACTCAGCCGATACCCGCGAGACGGGACCGAATCACTTAAAACAACCGAGCCGAGAACTCACCGAATCCTTCCCAAACAGAACACCTTAAGGTCCAAATTCTGTTAGCGGTCACCCTCTTTGTTAGTTAAGCGACTTCCAGTCGGTGTAAATGGAATGAATGGATTCGGGGAAGCACGTGAGAAAGACCGTAATGGACGCAATCGGAATGTCAATGTCAACCGTATCGGAAAAAAGGAAGGGACCAAATTGTGGCCATCCATTCAGTAAACCGAAGGGAACGGTTCGGAATTGTATTAAGATATCAGCGGATCAATAAATCTGCTAAAACCGGGGCATTTTAAATTTCATTAAGAAAAGCCACTTACCTCGCTGGTTAACGTATTTTGACTAGAATAAAGATGAGTCAGATATTAAAATTTACAAGCCCCGTAAATAATAACCAAAAGTTTCTTAATGATAAACAGGGGCTGATTAGAAAGGGGCGGGTTGAACGCAGACAGGTAACAAGCTCTGAAAAATATGGGGAATTGGATGGGTTTTACTTTGCGTGTGGATTTCCCCAGTTATGAACTAAACTTGTTCAATAGAGACGCAACAAGAAATAGTAAAGCGAGCTAATTAAAAGTGAACTACTTAGTATATCATTTTGGGGGGACTATTCACAATTAAAATAGTGATAATAATATAGTTTTTCATTGTAAGTCGTATTTGATACCGCCGGTATTACATTTTTTAACAATATTCATACTTCATTAAACCTAATTGACCGATAATATAATTGCATGCTATGGTAAGCATATTTAGGCTTATACGTAGAAATGTACCACATATTCTCTACGCGACCTCTCGTCTTAAGCTTTGAAATTCTGCTCGTAAGCAATTACGGGTCTTGTTACCCTATCGTTGCTTGAAGCTCTCTGCGATGTTTCTCAAGCTGCTCTCAATCTATCATAAATATCTTAGCAACCACTTAATAGCTTCTAGTTGAGTCAATAATCTAAGCAGATTATAGACGTAGACGTAGGCACCACTGAGTTCATAAAGACGTTTGAGAAAATCTTATTGACGCTGAAGCTTCCGACTTCGCTTATACCGTTAGGAATCTTTTAAAGGGATGAAAATATGAAAATATAAGAGGATAACCTTATCGATAGGATATTCCAAACTCAACTCAATTCCTCTCGATCTCACAAAAGATCTGAATCCATCACTAGGGCAACAAAAGGTTGACATATAAATAATCTCTCATTACTATCTTGACAGACATAATACTTTAAAGTACACCAGCAGTAAAGTATGATTTATCTCGGAAATACGTAAAACAATTGTTTCGTTCGTCCCATTCCTCATGACCAAAGTCGTTTGTCAGATCACTCTGAATATCATACGAGCCTCTCAAATTCAGCGCTGAGCCAATTACAGCGCTTGTTACGCTGAAAAATGCAGGCCAGCAAAAAAACACTGGGATGTGTTTCATATGCAACTATGGCCGCTTTTGCTTTCGCAATTTAATATACACAAAAAAGTAAACTTTAATGTACATTGTTCGTATACAATATTTGTTTGCTCGTAAAAATGTATTAACTTTTCATTGGAATTGGAACGTGGAGGGCCTATGTTGAGAAAGTTATCGAAATTTTGCTAGAATACTATACATAACCCCCACGAATTCGATAAGCTATCTATCGATTTTTCAATCCAATTAGGATAATAAAGCTTAAAAACGAACTTCAGATATTAAGCTCAAGTGCCATAATTGGATAAACGAAGTCAAGTTAAACCCGCTTATATTTACACAGCTATAAATCGCCTTAATCTGGGATAGAAACGCATTTGTGATCGACCTAAGGAGGAACTTCGATCCTATCTTAGGTTGATTACAGGTGTGCTCATCACCAGGGGCGGTGGTCATTTGCCACCCCACTGTTATATATTTATAAATTTTCCAGTTTAAACAGCCCCTCGCGCCTCGCGCCCCTCTACTAAACAAAAATATGTTAATGTGTGAAACCGTGTATTTATTACAAATTACTAATATTATTAGGCTATTTTTATTTAAACTCGTCCGTGCACTTATTGGTCAATTAATAGGGCGATCTGTCATGTTAAGAAATGTATATAACGAATGCACGAATTTTATGACTTATCAACTTACTTACGCACTGGTTGGTCAAGAAAACTCTCAGTTTGCGTCATAATATGATTGGTTTACTATTGGTACTATTATTTATAAACTTTGGAGGGGCGTTCATTTTTAGACTGGAACATCCATCACTTCAGTGTTATTACCGGATTTCAGATAAACGTGCTTATATTTTACACGGTTATAAATCGCCTTAACCCCATTATAGTTTCCATTTACGCTCCTGTCAGATTTCGGTGCGTTTCATTAAGCATTTTTGTACCATTTCCTGCGGTCGGTGTGTATGACGCTGCGTCGGCACCCGCTTTCAGATTGGAAATTCAATTTGTCAATATTCTTTGTGACTATGCTGTTTTTATTACGTTACATGAGTCGTGGCGAGCTTGTTTGTTGCGCTATGAAACGGACTTTATTGCCGGCAGAATCATAATATTGTTATAAAAATGAATATTGTTTACGTTCATCAATTTTGTGAAGCTAATGAATATAGCACAGAGTATAATGTCTTGCGTATTGTGAGTTAAAATGAGCAGTCAAGTGAATGAACTCTCTGAGCGTCCTGACGTATGGAATGTCTAACTTCTATTACATATTTACCAGATAAAATGTGTTATTTTTGTTCCTTGTATGTGTGTTTCAAATATTCCCTAAAGGTATTTAGAAATATTAAGGCCTTAAATGGTCATAAGGGACCATTATCCTCTATGCCCACTTACAGACCTTTTGCTGCTTCTTAAATGTTATGTAGTTGCCATGAACAAGTAAAAAATAGTATGAATCTGAAAATAGGTTTGATGGTATAATTTCCGCGAGAGGATTTGCATTCTTACATAGGACATGATAGTACGTCTTAGATTGATGACAAGTGTCATCGTTGCTATCATATATGTTATTCTAAAGGTTCACAAAATTAAGTTATACTTCCAGACTAGATACAATTCTAAACAAACCTAAACAGATTGTATATAGATGCGTCGCTATTGAATTGGCCTGTAATCATGGTATATATTAGCTCACAACCGCACCTCTCAAGCCGACATACAATAATTGATTTGCTGAAGATAAAACACATTGCGACGGTACCTCCGTACTTGGACCATATAAGATACGAATACACTTCATATTTTTTGTGTTAATATTGACACTTATATATGAGGGGAATATACTAATAGGCTTCTTCCATCGTGCGAAACGGAAAACAAAGGTTCGTATAATATTAAATCTAAAGAAAACTACTATGTATCATCTACATCATCATCTACAATAAGCACGCATGTGGAGACTGATGCTAAATATGATGCTGCCGATCCCTTGGTTGTCTTACGACAAAATTTTGAACTTTTGTGAAACATTCACAATTATCATTCACTGTTATTATTGTGAATAACGCCATCTATCTAATTCTTTGTCGAATTAATTTCATGATTAAATCCAACTCTACTTTAAATTTATATTTTCTATGTTCAACTGAATACTTATCTTATGATACTTTCGGTTTCAAGTCATCGTTTACCTTTACATAAGTTATCTTAAATCCGATGACAAGGAAATTATAATCTTGGTATTACCACACTATATGTAACGGATTGAAGCATTGCCACAAAGTTACCGAACACGCCATTAAGGTCACTGTTTTGTATTCCTACCCCCTCCTAAGCTGTTGTCTTGTGAATTCCAGATGAGTCCCACACCCCCGCGCCCCCGGCACCGCCCCGCTCCTCAGGTACTGCTTCCTTTGCCACAGCTTAACCAAATCTGGTGACACTCTCAATTTAAACTTTATCCATATTCTTATACAAAATTTTCGAACCCAGTACCTTTCTCTGAATCTCATCAACTCTATCAATAGTCGTATCTTGTTTACGTTACTGTGTTTAAGAGACTAGTCAATATTTATAATAGAACATTAATATAAGTTAGAATTAAATCGCGTGTTACGACTGTTCAAAATAAGTCATCACTCCTCTTATTTTATTTAATTATGCAATAATAAATGTGTTTATTAACATATTTTAATATTTTCCAACCTTTATACTTAAAATGTTCAAATTGAGAGTATCATTCGCTTCTCTGTCAAATTTTGATCTATGTTGGCTTTCTCTATTTATGGGCCCTCTATTTGCTTCAGCTTTCAAATGTTTTCGTATTTTTCTTTTTTCTCGTCTTACTTTTTCTTTTTTTTACAGTTTCAATTTAATTTATTATTCTACGCAATATGCAATGAGAGCATCATCGTCATGCACATGTAAAAATGCAAAATGAAATTGAAACAATCTTGTTTTAAGGATATCAATAAAATATACATAAATATAAAACAAAAAGTTTCGGTTATATCTAACAGATAATTTCTTAAACCACCGAACCAAAAAACATATTTATTAAATACATAGAAAATAAGTCTAATAATATCGAATATTCGCCAAACTTAGTTAATTTTCCACTTAATCTTCATTAGAGTTAAATAGAGACCAAATGTCTCAATGACACCCACGGACTTTTAATTCATACGAAATATACATAAATATGTAGGTAAGTTAATACGTCTACGAACGTATACATAACAATTATATTTTGTTCAATTCCAATTTAAATGTTTATTAACAAATTGAAAAGGCTATACATTGCAAATGATCGCTTCAATTAAAAGTCTTATTTCGAATTCGTCGTATTTTATTGTTTTGGTATTGATCAATCCGGCATATTCTGTTATTTTAAAATTTTACTTTATTTTCAATTTGGGTCAATTAGTCTTTAATTTAGCCTGAGTGGCAAACGAGAATCAATTAATGTGTGCTATAATTTAAACAGTGTATAGACAACTCATTAGGCAACAATAAAGCCACAAACAATATACAATATTCCCAAAAATACAAACTCCACCCGGACTGCATTTTGTTACAATTTTATTGAATGTATTGTTATCGTGTTGCAGTTAAAGCTTAATTACACAAAGAAAAAAGCTTATTTCTGCAATACTCTTGCTGCTGTGCTGTGTTTGAAGGGTGCGGTCGGGGTCTAATTTAGTCCTCAGGGGTAAGATCTTATATCTCTATAGATAATCTTAGATTGACAGATTTGTAGTCAATCTAAGAGAGAAGTTGAATCCTGATTAAGGTTCAATGCACAAAATGTTTATATTCTGCTGTAATGTAGCGTCTATTTACAAACCAAAACTAACATATTAGCATTTCAATTACCTGCGTCAGATGTATATGACACTCGGTACAACACAAAACATTTTTAACAATCTCCGTCAATCGCAAAAATGTTAGGCGAAAAAAAGAGCATAACTTTAATAAGAACTCTCTTTGAAACAGAAAACAAACAGTTCCAATCTATCTCAAGCGCTGTCAAGTGTTCTGTAATTTTGAATTTTCGTTTGAACCTCGTCGCTACGTTTCACTTCTCACAACAACCGTGGGTATTCCAATTTTAGGTCTTATTTCTTGGTGACTGAGTTCATTCTCGCTTGTTGCAGCTGCCGCGGCTACCATATGGGGCTCTCAGGACGTGTACGTGAAGAAAGGCAGCACGATATCGTTGACGTGCTCAGTGAATGTTCACTCGTCGCCGCCGTCGAGCGCGTCTGTTTTATGGTAAGCCTTCGATTTGTAGCTATTGACAATTGAGCTTTGAGTAAATACCTGGAATGGTCGGGTATCATTGGAAGGATTAAATGGAGTTATGGGTCGTATCGATCCGTTTTTACTATACAAAAAACACTTGTATGGATCAGATCACGACTGGTACGAACAAAAGAGTGCTTTAACA